>ARYC01021165.1:0-27671 GCA_000711775.1 Oxytricha trifallax
TTTAATCAAAACTCACCATTTCCTCAACAGAGACCTCCTGGACCTCTTAATCAAAAAGCTAATTGCATATAACAATCAGTTAACATAAATTACTTTAATTTGACGTTAAGCACTTACAATCTGAGACAATCATTTTCCAATATCAAAGATTCGACTAAAGTTTACAAAAGATGACTCCTTTTATCAAAACTTACCATTTCCTCTACAGAGACCTCCTGGACCTCTTAATCAAAAAGCTAATTGCATATAACAATCAATTAACATAAATTACTTTAATTTGACTTAAGCAACACTTTACATTTATTCATTATTAATACTATATTGTTCTAGATCTTTTTAATTTAGGTTCAATAATACTTATATTATTTTAAACATAATTATCTATTATCGATATGTTATCTTTGTAAATGAAGAATTAATCAAATTATTTATTTTCCAAAATGTGATTTCTTAATGATATATTAATATTAAGATGGTTTGAGAAACTACAATACCTTTTTATACTTTCCCTTATAGAGTCATTATTTTCTTATAAAATATGCATAAGTATGTGCTAATATATTTATACTATGTTATGTAATCTTCTATTTTCACTTTACTTATTTCATTAATTAAAAATAATCTTGAATATTTATCAATAAATTTAATGATTCAAATTCAACTTGCGCTTCTGTATTGACTACTAATAGCTGAAAAATGTCTCATTCTAAAATTATATCTATAAAATCTAGTAATCAAAAACATCATTACAAGACTGCGAACAACTATAAATAATTTAGGAAATTATAAAATAAAATTATATAAATTCTAATTAAAATAAAAATCGAATCTTATGTTTCATACTCTGAATTAAGACTTATATTTATTTCTTTTATTTCATGTTAATAAAATTAGATTTAGCTTTATACTTTTAAAGGCAGTTACTCTAAATTTATCAATATTTTTTCCCCGATTTTTTTCTATTTTATCAATATTTTGTTGATTAGTAAAAGTACTTAAATCAATCTTTTCCATTCTGATTATCGTAAGTTACGTTATTTAAAAGTTACATTCGAATAGTTATTAATAAATATTAATAAAATAACTAAATATCCGTTATCTTACTAAGCATCTGTATCGTTGCTTATGTTGCTTATCATCCTTAACGATGAAATCACACAAAATAGATACTAATTAGATATTTATGCTTTTCAATTATTCTTTGATATTTGCATTAAACAATTTATGATGAATATCTAAAATAAAATCTATTTATATTTATTTAAACTGGCTTTATATTCTTTATGAATAATATGTTACTAAACTATTTTGAAGAGTAAAAATTCTAAATATAATTATACTGAATTAATAATCAAGCCATTAAATATTTTGAAAAAAAGTCATCATCTTTAAAATACCAAAAATTCCTCAATCATTATCCAAATTACATCCTGTAATGTTATGTAGTTAAAGCTTTATCAAATTATAGCAGAAAATGTAACCTCACTTTAAAATAAAATCTATAATACATATATATATATAAATAATTTAATAGTGGAGTAATATGAAATAATGGTCATATTTTAATTTTTGGTGTTAAACTTTTAGCTCGATATACATTTTCTGCTATCTTAAATGAATAGTATTGAACTATTTATTTCGAGTTATTTATTATTAAAAAAAGTGCTTCTTAGGAATCCCCAATAAATCTGCAGCCTCGCTATAAATAGGGAATAGTGTACCAAGAGACAAAGTTTCCATATTAATTTGCAATTGAACTGATACGGATAATGCCTTTAAATAGGGTTGAAGAATTAAAAACAAGTAGCTTAATTAAGATAAGAAAAATAAAATAAGTAGTTTAAGGAACTTAGTAGGTTGTCTGAAGTGTTTTATGGTGTCCATGAATTTAACAAATCTCACTGATATAAGTTATTTTTAAGAAATGTATTATATATTTATCATATTTAGGTATAATTGTTTAATTATAATATAGCACGGTATTTTTTAATTTATTATTATTAAATTTCAAAAATTGGAATAATTTAAAATAATTATAATTAGTTTGATGTAAATATAGAATTAAAATACTTTCAATATTGCTTATTCCATTTTGTGAGTCTTTATTTTAACAATGAAAGACGATTCAGCTAAGAATATTCATTAATAATTATTATAAACGGTTATATAACATATAATTTGCACCAAAAATTAAAATTGGATACTATCTGAGATATGGATAAAAAAAGTTTATTCTTAAAAATGAACAATGAAAAATAAAAAGTAATTCTAGTCATTGAAAATAAATGAAATTTAGGATAAAATACCATTTATTTAATACATTAAATTTATATAGGTGGATTTGGTGTGGTAACTGCTGAGAAAAGAGCAAATTTAAAGCTATATATAATAATTTCAAAATTATTTATTTATATCTATATTTTTCAATAACATATAACTTACTCAAACAATACTTTGCTTTAATATTAAAAGGAACTATATATTAATTTAACCACTTTAACAAATTATTTATTATTAATAAAATAATGTAAAAATTAGTGAAAAAGAAAACTAAATGCAAAACCATCTAAATCATTTAAGTGTCTTAATTATGGAGCAAATTTATATGAACAACGTAATTATACATACTTAATTTACTTTTATTGACATTCATTACTGTTACTTTATAGATTCAGTTGCTGATTATTATTATTGCTATTAGTCTTCCATATTTTCTATCAACAATCTTTCGTTCGGCATATCTCCTCAGTCTTTCAATATCCTTTGCTTCTTTGTCATAACATCTTTCCGAGCTCCTCCTAGGCCCACTGCGATTCATGTCTCTCCACCTTATTGTGACTAACTGATCTATCACTTTGTGGTTTACCTCCAAGGCATCTGCCACCTTCGTGTTATCCTCCGAAGCCATCTCTGCAGCCTCGGCACCATCCGTAGCCAGCCCTGCACCCTCCACTGTAGTTGCCATCGTAATCGTCACTTCTCTCGCGCCACTCGGGCTCTCTCTAATCAATAACACCCCAATTCATAAGTCTCTCCCATTCCCCTTGACTTAATTGATAAAAATTGCAAAAAAATAGGTGACTTTATAAATTAATCAAGAAAAAATATATCATTAATCAATCCATTACTAAGTTATATAAATAAAAATTCTTGTTTAAGAATGAGTAAATTATTTACAATCTTTTTAATAAATTCTTATGACATCTAGGTCAAATAATTACTATTTCATCATAAAACAATTATAAATAGTTTATCAAACAAATTTAAATAATTTAAAAAAAGCTTACTATTAAATAATAATTTCATGTAGATGAATAGACTATAGTTGATCTTATCAAAAAGTTTAGACAATTTTAAATTTCTTAAGTATAATTTATTAAATCATTATTTATTATGAACTAAACCCTTAATCTTAAAATAAAGCATTTTAAAATAGCTTGATTTATAATCAAATAACTTAAATAAATACTAATTCAAAATGTAAAGTCATTTAAGCTAAAAGAATAGATCATTTTCTCGCATACACAGAAAATAAATATATTAGTAAACTATAAATTATATAATGAACTAAGTATAATAAAACCAAAGTAAAGCATTAAAACTATTTTTAAAATGTAAGGCAGTCGAGAAATGTTGGGCAATTTTTCTCGATTGCCTTACATTTTTGAGATTCAAATTTATAGAAGTATGATTAAATAATAATTATTATATAATTGACAAATACATTTTACTGTATTAATTCTAATAATTAGCTGAATATTTAAAATTTTTACCAAATCATCAGCTGGTAGCTGGTCACTCCTCGGCATTTTTTTCAAGCCACTATTGCAGAGGAAATCACAGGAAGATTTTCGACTGGGGGCAGCCAGTGGCACCACTCGATTCTCCATGTTTTTATCTACGATGGTGGGTTCTTCTGCTTAGACATCTTTGATAAGTATATATCTTTATTTTGCTGACCACCTTATAGTATTGAGCGAGCGCTTAGTCACATTTACTTGATAATCTTAACGATGATTCTGATCAAATGAATCTTAAACTTGAGAATCTCTTTCGCCTGTAGAGCTTTTCCTCTCTGCCTAGAGCGCTTTCCTCTATCTTGCTGTATGGGGCTCCAGGGTGAATTCTTTAACTCTCTAAAGGAGTTCAATAAAGATAGAGTGCTCTCACTAATGAGGGAGCAGAGGAATCTTAAAGAAATATACCGTGCACACTGTACCCGTTAGCATCTCAAGTATTGGGGTTCTCATCCACTCTGGCACTTCAAAGCACTTACAATGGGAGCAGGCACAGATGCTAAGGGAGTATAAGTTGATCATGTTTGGAAACATTGAATGTAAAACTTTCTATCACTATTGCTCATTCAGTCCCTGTGTTTAAACCAACAGTCTCAGCGCAAATGTAGTTGTGACATCATACTCTTCTAACACTCAATGCATGAAGGGGGTCTTTAAATATTCTAACACTAATCTTCCAACAGCCCTTAGAGTAACAAGTATTGTAAGTATTGGTAGACATGGTTACATGTACGTTGGACTCTACCATGCTACTGGTGTTCTATGGTTGCCTTGTCATGATAATGCTTGCAATAGAGGGACAATTAGGGTAAGTACTTCTTTGTTATGTCTTTGTTCCATCCATACACTGTGGCTTGCTAGACAGCCCCGCCATGTTAGACAGTCGCAGCACTGGGCTGGCCAGAGAACACACATGAAGTCTTCTTCCCTAAGGCTGTATAGGCTGAGATACCAGCTTCACCATTAGCGGCAGTTATGAATATAATTTAAGAATTATTTAATATATTAAAAGGCTTAAATACTAGAGTTATAAATTTTGTAGCTTGTTTATTTGTGATGGAAGCCTATGTATTTATAAATATATAGTAAAATATATAGTAATAAGAGCCTAGTGTTAAAAATGAAAAGCTACCAAATATTTATAATAATTATTGATAAATTAAAATTTTTAAATTAAAATTATCTAACTTTCAAATTCAAAATAAATTTACTCTTTTATCCTAAAATTAATTAAAGCTATGCTCGATAAGAATATACTTAAGGTCAAATTTATAAATTATAGTAAAGATTTGGCTTGATTAAAGATGCATTATGGCATCAACAATTCAATAATGCGATATTTATCATTTTTCTTAAGCTTTTATATAAACTTCCTCACTGGCTGAGGATTGTACTCAATGCATAGATATATACTATTTGTGATAATCTATAGAGAGAGCTTCTCAAAGATGCTTATTATTATTATTTATGATTTATAATAGAAAAATTGATAAATTTAATCTAAAACTTTATATATTATAAAGTATTCTTATAGATCAGACGCAGACGGAAGTACAGCACTCACTTAAAATGTAAGTTACAAAAAGAATATCTTTAATTTTTATTGTTTAGTGGTCCCACCTGGTAAAACCACAGGTACCACAAGACAGGTCCTTCGCAGGGACACACAAGGAGGGGAACAATAAACTGTAGAAATGCTTGTAGATGAAGATGATGATGATGATGATGATGATGAAGATAAGATGTTTTTTTAGAAATTTCCATTTTTCATTTTTATAATAAGTATTCTGATTAACTTTAATTAAATTATTAATTCACTAAATTTTCTAAATAATATATCATGATTCGTGTCTTTTCAGTTAGTATGATAACTATAGGTTGAATAAAAAGTTAGGCTACACTAATAACAATTATAATAATACAAGTCCTTTTAAGGAAATCATGATAAAAATGTCAAGGTAAGTTTTTCAAAGGTCTAATCGTGTTATTTTTGTACTAATTAGATGAAGGAACAATTATATTAATTAACCATAAAATTCTGTCAAATGGAACTTGAAGATCTGTCATGCCATTACTTAATAATCTATGAAGTAAATCACCTGAAAGAAAATTAATCAAATAGAAACTCATCTAACCTTTTTAGTAGTCATCCAAAATATTTTTAAAAAATTTAATTAAAACTTGATTTAATAAGTTGAAAATTTTCAAAAAAAATATATTATTATTACTTATAAGCATAATTGAAGTTGAATAGGAAGTTTGTATAATCCATAATTTAAATTTGAATTCAAGTATATTTATAATTAATAATTTAAATTTGAATTAATACAAAGAATTATTATATATTTATATAATTTATATATATATATATATAGGTACATATATATACTATATATAGTGATATATATATATATAAGGGCTCCTATCACAAAACAGAAAGCAACCAAATCTCAAAGGTCAGTATTTAAACAATTTAATAACATTAATCAAACTTAAAAATTATTCCTAACTCTATCTCTAGCTATACTCCATGCAAGACCCCTACTCAAACGTAACGGATGACCACTAACAATACTCAGCCTCGCCATCAGTGCAGCTGTCGCCCTCTGTGCTGCCCCCAGGGGTGGAGAGTGACCATCAGCAAGAGCCAACGATGAGCTGGTCAGTGCTGGCCCCCAAGATGACATGCTTGCTGGAGAACATCAGACTTCAAGACCACAACACGAAGAGCATCTTAGGCCTAATGTCGACACTATACGACCCTCACACCATCTACTGCCACCGGGACCGCATCCAGCAGACCGTGGAGTGCCACCTGGCTAGGAGGCGGCTGACATTCGCGTTGAGGACGCCCAGCAAGAAGGGGGAGGAGGCCATTGGAGACTTGAAGATTAAGGAAGATGTCTAGTACTAATCACTTACTACATAGGACGCGCCCAAGGCAAGAGGTGGGGGCCCTATCTAGTACATGCTCAACAAGCAGCGCCAGCTATCCACGATTGGTCGACACCTGTTCAAAGCCGGCTTATAGCGATTCATCTCAATTCAAGTACCAAGACTGCCTGATTGATGCAAAGGGTATTTGGGTCATAGCCGTTAGCCCGCCTATTGAGCTCTTTGATGTGGCTGGCCCAGAAGATTCAACTGTAGTTCTCGGTTACGACTACTTCAGATTCTCAGACCAAACTGCTGGAGATGTGTTTTTAGACTTCATTTGTTGCTCTGACCCTGAGCAGGATGAGCAAGATCATAACTGTGATGGGTAATATTAGCGAGTCCGATTTGTGCATTGGTGTAAGCTCCCTCTTGGTTATAAGCAAGTGTGTTTTAGATGACAGTTTTAACACTCAAAACAAATGCCTTAGCAATAACCTCAGAGTTCAATGTAATTGCATCATCAGAAACAATTGTAGCATCTTGAACGACATCATTTAAGATTCCAGTAACTGATGGCTGGAGGTAATTCTAGACGTTAAGGCAGTAGAATGCCCCAAAATTCCCTGATCGCGCCCAAGGTATTCCTTATTGTACTTGCTTAATTCCACTTTTAAAGATTAGAGTCTACCTAGTGACACCACATCGCGATCACAGGAAAACGACCAAGGCACTAGAGGAAACCTCCTTAGGCCCTGGAAGATGTGCTGCCCCTTAAGAGAACCAAGAAGCAGCTGGCAGAATACATCAAGCACCTCGGGGCCCAGATTTCTCGCATGGATATGCAGTGGCTCAGGAAGGGCTTCCTGGGGGCCCTGGTAGCTGGGCTGGATCACCTCAGCATGCAGAATGTCTGATGGGCATTGGTGGTTTTGGGACTTTCAATAATATATGTCTAGGTACAGCATGTCAACCCCACTAAAGATGCTCACTTATCTCGGCCCCTGGGACACTTGTCTAAGTCGGGAACCCCATCTCCGTAGATATAAACATGGAGAATCGAGTGGTGCCCATGGCCGCCCACCATGCGAAGATTTTTCCGTGACTTCGTTTGCAAAACTGGTTCTTCAGAGATGCCTCTGTGGAAAACCTGGGTAAGTACCCTACTCTATACATCAATTTATTATCTATCCTTATTTTTCTAATCACTTTAATCACACAGCGCACCCCTACATACTGCCGAATGTCATGGATGTACTTACCTGGTTAGTCCCCTTTGTTGCTGAGAAAGTAGTAGAGATGCTTTTCAATGCACTGAAGCAGGGATAAGACCTTCCTGATGAAGAGGAGCTAGTTGATCCAAAGAAATTAATAGAGCAAGAATCAACTCCAAGATCAAGCAGTAAGTGTTTTTATCCAAATCACAATGCTTAATTAGAGACTGGCTTATTAAGAAGCAAGGAGCGTGTAATGAGCAAAGTCATGAAGATGTTCAAGATCCTGAGGGAAGAAAATGAGAGTGCCAAGTAACTGAAAGGAATCTGTCCTGATGGCAAAGTACCTAAAGGTCTGTTACTTGAGGGAAAGAAAGCGATAGAAAATGAATTCACAGATAGATCAAATGTTTTTACGAATGCTAAAAAACTCGATTCACATAATGAGGGAATGCCCTACTCCACGCAAGGATAAACAGGATCATCTGGTAGCACCCTAGGCGGCAACTTGAATCAGTGAAAAGGTGAAGAAACTGTTCAAGGACGTATTTGATTATTCACTCTACTAATCAAAACCCCAAAACCCCTTAGTGAGGTTTATAAGTGCTTTGATTTGTAGGGTATAGTTGGGGTCTTATTGGGGTTAGTAGAGAAAACACAGTTTTTATGCGAATTTAATGAATATTTAATGAGTATTAGAGTACTTAATTCAAACAAATTTAATCTGCTTGTCTTTGTTGTATCTCTTGAATCTTGCTCTCTATAGTGGCTCAAGTATGTCATCTAAGGATTATCTAGGATATGAAGGAGCTCTCACGATTATCATCTCTACTATGCTTTTTATTTCTTCGCAGACATCTTCTTACTTTATATGCTTCTAAGCTAAGCTAATTGATTATTTTTCATGCTTTGTACCAAAGTAAGACATACATTCCATGTCACTTTCTAAAATTATTGCTGCTACTGCCCAAACATCCCATTAAACAGAACCATTAGTCCACTTCTCTCTTATTGGGAAGTAACCTGGAGTACCAAGTACCTGTGCTAAAGTGACAATCTCCTATCTTAAAGCTCTATTGAAATCGATAACCACTACTTCTAAAGGGCAGAGATTTAGCATAACGTTTTCAGGCTTCAAATCTCTATGAACATATCCAAGTTCATGCAACTCCTTAACACCCTGAATCATATCTGAGAGTATATCGTTTAAATCATCAGGGTATCTATTGTGATATAGGTAGTCTCTCAGAGTCATCTCAAATTTCTTTAGCCTTAATGCGATGAAACCATAACTTAAAATAACACCATTTAGCTTAAGCAAATTCTTGCAGTCTTTTCTTTAGGCCTCTCTAAGTACCATGTATTCATTTGCAAACTCGTTCTAATACTGTTGGTTCTTAATAAGATAACTGAATGGATACACCTTGTATGCATACTCATCAACTACTATGAGCTTTGCTTTTGCAGGCACGTTTATATTCAAGTAGTTTCAATACAAGTGCTGAGATCAACTGCATTTAATGCAGGTATATTCATAGCCTTCGCTTAGAAGCATGCTAAAATTGTATTACCTGCTGGCTGGTTCATCGATTCATATCGCTTCTGTCTCTTGAGTCTCTCTTGCTGCTCTCTTTATGACTCAAGAGTATTAGATTTTCTTTTAGCTGGCACTAGTTTTTTAGTCTCTTAATCTTCAATCAAGAACTCACTGAGGTGATGCTTTTGCATATGCCTTTTAACTTTAGCTGAGTGAGTATATGATTTCATGCATGTCGTACACTAATACCTACCATCTACCTTTTCATGCTTGAAATAGATCTTGGCTTTGCCAGAGTGTACCTCTTTAAGGTGTCTCTTCAAGCTTTGTTCAGTTGAGAAATGATTCTAGCAGTCTTCACATTAATATATTTTTATCTTTTCGATTGGTTGCTGTTCTTTTAGCTCCTCAACATAATCAATTTAAGTTTAAACCCCTATCTCTGCACTCTCCCTCTGGTTTAATACTTCTATGATAAAAACCTCTGCTTCAAATTCAAGAGCTCTTAGCTCTACCTCCCTCTCAACATAAATGATTTCAGGCTTTTTAGTGGAGCCAAAGTTGAGCATTGATTGACCTGCTCCTAAAAGTGCCGCTCTACGATTTAAGTTGACCGCCATGTTTAAATTCAAATTTAAATTTCTATTATAAAGCTCTTAAAACCTCTATAGCTATATCTGGACTATATAGGAGTTGCAACAGCATTAATGATGGTTTGATCTAAGCTCTAAGACTTCATATTTATACTCAGTTTATAAGTATAATTTTCGTAATTTTACTCTTAATAATTTTGATTCTGGTACCAACTCAGATAAAGTTCAGGTTGGTACTGGTACCAATTAAGTTTTGAACCAGATTGGAACTTTTCCATTAAAACCTCACTGGATTAAAACTAGGTACTAATTAAGTTTTGGTACTATTAAATTGGTACCAATTAAACTTAAACGAATTTAGTACCGGTACTAATTAAATTTAAACAAATTTAGTACTAATTTAATGGAACTAAATTGATAAAAATGGAGCTCCATCTCTGAAGTTTGTTACAGCTTCTGCGAACTTTCTCCACGTATCTTTACAGGGTTGACCTCCTATAAGATGCCCATATTTAATAGTAAGTTTTTAAACAATAGGATCCAGAAGTCTATAAATTATAATTTGAAATTCATTAATAGGAAGAGGAACAAAGATGGAATCACTCAATGATCAAATGAAAAGAGTCGAGGCTCAAGAAATGATCTCAAGATTCAGAAGTAAGGAAGATCTCTATCGATATTTAACTTTACATGGTAAGATAACTTGACGACTATTGACATCTTAAACAGTTGGATTATTCCTTCCGACGATGGAAGGTACCAAAATCTCATTTCTAAGAGCGATACTCTGTGATGAGAAGAAAGCCTTCAAAAACACTGAAATTAAGTTGATAGAAATACCAAACTACCCTGAGATTTCAGTCACTAATCTTTATGAGGATGCCATGTAAGATGAGGAAGTGGTAGTTTACCTTCCTACCAAGAAACAACTCTCTAATAAACTACCAGAGAGGAACTTTTTCTTTGGTGTTCTTGGTACAATAAAAGAGGAGTATCTCAGAGAAATAATTGAAGAAGCACATAAGAAACGATATTCTATCTCTCCTGAAGACTAGAAGAAGCAAGGCATTCTAATAAGCTCAGCTTGGCTAGAGGAACTTAAGAAGCATCCTTATCTTTCAGTAAGTAAGCTTTGATTCATAACTTTGTAGGGAAACCTGGAACTGGTATATTCCTAATGAAAGAGCATGCGAAGGTTCACAGAGAGAGAAAGTCATAGACTATTTATGAAGTGAGCAAGAGACTTTATAAAGATGTTTAAAAGCCAGAAGAAATGAACATAGATGCAGGAGCTGGCACAAAGAGAAGAAATATGGGCCCAAGCAAGCCATAAGAAGAGGAGAAGAAAGAGAAGCCAAACCCCTTTATGGGTTAGTTTAATATGTGAACTTATTCATTCATTTAAATCTAAAACTTATTTATAAACATTCATTCTTCCCTCTCTCGCACAGACTGTTGTCTTATCTACGCTCACTCTCTTACAGCTGCTTTGAATTAAGTCTACTGTATCGATGGGCAAGTCATGCATAAGATGATACAGCAGCAGCTTCTTGTAGTGAGTCTTGATTTAACTCCAGTAGAATTCAATTCCATTAAATTAAGGGCTATAAGGAACGTTGTATACAGGAGTTATGTTTAGCTCTTCATAAGCTTTCTTAGACTCCTTAGTCTTATGAACTGAGAGGTTATCAACAAACAGGATGATCTCTTGGTTACTATACTTCTCTCTGAGCTTATGTAGGAACTCTATATACTACTCTCGCTTAATAGAGCGAGGGTGAATAACATAACTCTCTAGGCCTGAATCTTCACTTATACCAGCTAAAATTGCATGGGTGACTACCTTCACTTTTTAATCATAGACTTCTATATTATCATACTTCTTATACCAAGACTTATTAATAAAGGTGTTGAAGGTAAACACAGCTTCATCAGCGTGTATGAACTTGATGTTATTAGTAATAGCTCTCTGCATTTAATCATATATATAGTTTAAATTATTACTATAAAATGGCACTGTAAAATCAATCACTCTCTTCACTCTGTTGACAGTCTTGAAAGTAATACCAGTTCTTCTATAAATGTTTGCTATAGTTTAAGGAGAGATACGCATGTCAGGAAACTTGCGATGAAACATCACAGCTCGGTAGTCTAGTGGAAAGTGTGCCCAATACTTTAAAGTCTTCGAGTCGCAGAGGTAGTCAATATGGTGCTGTGAGAACTTTTATTTTCTTGCAGGATGCTTTCAAGTGCCTGAATTATAATGCTAAACAGCCAACAAGCAATGATACCTAACTGTTGAGGCACTCTTGCGCAGGAGCTTTGCTATAGCAGCATAATTCATTACTGGTTTGACTTAGTCTATATTAATACTTGTACCATACCTAAGCTTAAGCAGTAAATCTAAATATTACTCATCATAAATAGACCCTAAATTTCGCTAATTTCTATTTCTCCTTTTGCAAATTGGCCTAATTTCTCTTACTAACCCCAATAAGACCCCAACTATACCCTACAAATCAAAGCACTTATAAACCTCACTAAGGGGTTTTGGGGTTTTGAATGCTGCTCAATCATACTCTCCTATATGTATTATTCCATCTGATGGGCAGCTCTAACTTTGTTTCTTAGCATGAGCCATTCAAATCTCACATTTATCAGAGAGTGTATTAGCGGTTTCTCTTGTACATAACTAGCTAGATATATATCTCAAAATGTATTTATCAAATTAATCTTTCATCCAAATTTTCACATTATTACTTATAAGATTATACTTAATTCTTTAAAAACAATCAGTTAGTGATTAATCGCAGTTGGATGTGGATATTTCACTTGAAATTAAATTACAAAGTGGTTATTTATTCTTATTTAGATAATTTAGACTGAAATAATCACAGTTTTCACTAGTCAAACATTTCGCAAGACAATACATAGAGAAGAGCAAGAACTCAATATCAACGAATAAGATGAAGAAGATTATGAAACAATTTTAGAAAATATTATGCATAGATATTTATTATTTTTACAATCATTAATTTAATATAAACAATCAAAAATATATCAAAGTATTCTAATTATTCAAAAAAACGTGAAAAGATAGATGAAGAAGAGATATAGCTTTAAGTTCAAAGCAACTCACTCTTTATGTCTCGAGTTCGAAACTAAATAGTAAATATGTGTTTATTAGTAAAATATAAATTTAATTGTATAATATACATACTATAACAAACTGCAAGCATTTATAATAAATAAGTAAAAAGTTGAATAAATTTATCTTTTAGGAACAAGATAAGGTTTAATGTGCTGATACAATAATATAGCTGTGAAAGAGGCATTTAAAAACAACCAAGAAATCATGTGTTAATTATTCATAGATCAAAACTGTCTTTAAAAATTTGACTTAGATATATTTTATTTTTATGTATCGCATTATAAATAATTTTTATAAAAATAAGATAGACTCAGATAAGGTAACCTTAATGAAGAACATCATAGATATTCCCATATTCATTCTTTAAGCATTGTTTGCAATACCTAAAATTTAAGTGGAACTGAGTGAAAGAATTCATCAACTTTTTTTTTGATGAAATTACTACATCAAAAATAACAATTCTTAGTGAATATTTTGATATGTCTTGGTTGATGAATTATTATAATTATATCTAAGTACCTAGAAAGTTTATTCAGATGATTAGGCATAACCTAAAGAAAGAACTTCCTAACCAAGTTAAATCTTATATTTATTATCCCAACTCCTAAAATCTATTTTTAATTTAAAAATTACTATTTTATTTTAACCTTGATATTATAGAGAATTCAGCGAGATTGAGTCTTATAAAATATATCAAGAAGAATCTATGTTAATAAGAAAAACTTAGCATTTAATTAAAATATTGAGGGAAAATGGTAAAATAAGTATTTGATGATTTACTTACATTTTCTTTAACATCAGAGTAGACAAAGGATCAGGAAAACAAGATTTTGAGTGAAATTAAAATATAAATAGAGGTTATTGTTTTAAATATCAGTATGAGCAAACAAATGTTCTAAGTAGATTATTCTATTGTCATGAGTATAATTATTTTATTTTTAATCTAGGAGGGCTTTAATTGTAACTAACTCTAATGTTATTAAGTAATTAACCTAATTATTTTGCAAGTAAGTAAATAAGTTAGGTAATTCTAAGAAAATAATAATTAATTACGAATTAAAGTAATTGCTCATAAAAATATTTATATCTTTACTTTTAGTATATTTTTTTTTCTCATAGACTTTTTTAAACATTTTATTATTTGAAAATCTAATTCTTTAACCTTCAAATTTTTATTCTTATTACACTATTAATACACTCTCTTAATATTTTATAGTTTGTTGAACTTTCTTCGGTTCATCTACTAAAGTTTCTTTTCTTTGATCAATTTTATTTTGCTTTGACAATATTGTTTTATTGCTAGATAAATATAATTCAAAATCTGTTAAATCCATACAAAAACCTATTGCCTTATTATTCCCTTTTACTTCTATTATACATTAGAGAGCGCCCCATTTATTAAAATCATCCTAATATCTTTTATTATTAGTTATCGTTCAATTTCTCTGTATTGAAATCTTTGATTCTCATACTCCTAAATAGGTAGCATCTCTTTCTGTGTTTTTCATAAAGTTCCAACTTTTCAAAGGCAGTGTCATATTTTATAATGTCTATTATGATTATGATGAATCAACTATTAAGTTTAAAAGCAATTAATTTCTCTACCTATAAAGCCAGTCTTTCTAAAAAGTAACATCAGTTTACCATTAACTAAGTTGCTCACTAAATGATAAACGTATTACAATCACTCCATAGTATTTGTTAATAGCTTCTTAGATTTTATTTAAATCCTGTGATATCCTGGTAAAAGTATGATCTCCTTGCTATCACTCCAGTGATGGCATTGTATACCTACCTTATACGATTGAATGACACTGCTAAACTTCCTGCTTGACTCCTTGAAGGAAGATATTTCCATAGTATGAGGACTTGTTCATTTTTATTGTAATTCAATTCTGACAGTTTCAAAAAGTTCTTTAACAGTATGCTTTTTTATATTATAACTCTCTCCCTATATCCTTATTGTCACCAGAATTTACTACATTCTATCTTTCCTTTTCAAACACTATTAAATTTTCATTCTAGTTGCTTGATGGAAGAACAATCTAAATAAGTGTAAACAACCTGAACTTTACTAATCATAATTTTCAATTTTATTAACTAATTTATACATAATCTATTATTTATTTCTCTAATTGTAGATAGAGGAATAGATAAAAATGAGAATGATTTTATACTTAATAATCAATCTTTTGAAGAAAGAGAAATTTTAATGCACAATAGATATAGTGGCTTCTTTTTAATAAAAATGGAAAGATAATAATTTTATCATAAATATAATATTTTAAATTTTAATTGTTGAAATGATACTATAAATGAAAAGATAAAATATGAATTTATCATTAAATCACAGAGACTTAGTAATAGCAGAAATCCATGAATTAAATGTTAGTCACCCAGAATGTTTAAAAGTTAATGATAAACAATTGAAAGATATAAAAAAATCTCTATAATTCTCAATGAAAATTAAAAATGACAGATTTGAAATCTAAAAGAGACTATTTTATATTATGATTTAATTATTATATTACTTTGAAATACCATATAAAATAATTCACCTTAATTAATATTAGCAAGTGATAGTCTAAAAGAAACATCAGAAAAACAATATTCTGTCTTTGTTAAAAAGATCCAGTAGATACAAATAATTTTACATAAAAAATTACGGAACTAAATTTTATAAACCTCAGAGTTTATTCCAAATATAGTTACAAATTGTTAGCAAAATAGTTTATTATCTAGTATTTCAAACTCTTAAGAAATGGTATTCTTAATTTTATTAAATTTATGCCCATAAATTTAAGCAATAGTAATATTTTAAATGAAATGGCATAAAATCTTAAACCATGTAACGCAAATTTTGCAAGTAAAAAAGGACTTAAACTTCTCCATTATAGGCTTTATTGAAATATAAGTGGTATATTTATGTATTATTATGGTCTCAAAATTCATATTAAGTGATATCTGAATAAAACAACAGATTAATTATTCTTATATATATGCGCTATATTCTTGTTTATTATTAAATAATAAAATTATATAATAATCTTATCCATTAGTAAGACTAATTTTACCGCAGTAGCTTAAAAATGCTTACTAATAAAAAACAAATAGGAAAATTTTGATGAAGATTTATAATAAAAAATACAATTTAAAGATATTATTTTTTAAACTCATATAATACAAATAAATTCTAATATTTATTGTATTTTCTTATCTTATTTTATGCAATATTATATTTTAAGGGAAGAATAATTAGAATGAACAAGTAAATGCGATAATAAAGTAAGTTCAGTTGAATGCTCTAAATTAAAAAATTCCATCCATAGATTGATACTTCCCAGATAAAAGATTAAGAGCAGACATTCTCCAAGTTAATTGTAATTTTATGAGTAAAATATGGGAATAACAATAAAATATAGAAAAATAGCTAAGAGTTCATCATAGTAGTTTATAAAATAAATAGTGAAATAAGTGCATACGTATAATTTTCGATTTTAGAAGTTTATAAAATCACTAACATATTTCTAAAAATATGTAAGAAATCATAGCAAAACAAGTTCATTAAGTGATAGTAAGTATTAAAAGCTTAAAATGACAAATGGATTCCTTAGATTAATTAATTAATTCAGTTTTTAATTGAATTATAGGAGTATTGAGATATATTATGAGTAAATTAATTGAGATAAACAATGACTCAGTTATTTATAACTATAAAACTATATAATATTTATTCATTAAATGATTTTACAGAATTTAATTTGATTTATAGAAACTAAATAGGTTCCTCCCAAGGTTTGAACTCTCATTAAATCTATAGAACTTTCAATAACTTTATTTCCTAAAATTACTTTTAATCAATCAATCAATTTTATTTTATTCTTTAATTATTTCAACAAAACTTATCACTATCTACGAAACTTTCAAATATAAAAGGCTGTTACAATTAATAATTGTGTATAACTGTCAGTATTATTGATTATAAGTTTACAAAAGAGTAAGATATGGTGTAAATAATAGTGAATCACAAATTAATTAAAAATACTAGTGATGTAATAACAGCTGCTACTTAACGCAATTTGCAAGGAGTTAAATAATATTAGAGGGAAGCTAGCTATATTTCATAAGCAATAGATTAGTCTTTGGTTAAAAAATTAAAAATATTACATCTCTTGTTTAGTGATTAAAATTAAATAAATTTAACATATCATTGTTTAATTTTAAATTTCTAATTATCGTTTCATTCATAAATAGATTAAATAAAATTAAAAATTAAAAAATTAAAAATATAATGTGTATATTTATATTTAAATATCGGTATAATGCTTATAGTAACATCATTAAACACATGCGCGGAAAAGAAAGTTTAAATCAAAAAATAATAACCTCTCCTTTGAATCCATGATGAGCGTGGTTGGAAATACCATCATGCTGAGTTGAGTTGTATCAATTAGATAATTACGAATAAAATGGAAATTAATATTCAAATACTTATCAGCAAAAGTTAATTCTCAATAAATAAATGGAAATCCACAGTATCATCATAAGATAATAATTTATCAAATAGATTAATTTAAATTTTTAAAATTACTATTAGTAGTTGAGAGGTAAATAAATTAAACATTGGGTAAAAGCATATATATATTATAATTTATATAGAACACTAAGTAAATGTAAATATTATAAAGCAATGAGATAATCTAAGTTTAAATATAAATTTATGAAATTTATTTATATATTTTATATTGAAGTAATTATTCTATTAGAAATTTAATATTAATATTATAAAAAATAATATAAATATGCGATTGAATCTCTGCTAGATTTAGTAACCCAAAACTTTAGTCTCCTTAATTGACTAATTCATGGGTATTTAAAGAAAAAGAAACTATGCTTTTATCCAATGTAGTTTGATTGTAACAATTGATACCGAGCTTGGATTGAGCGAGGACATTAATAAAGTCAATAGATTAAGATTAATCAGAAATCTTAAATAGTTTTATGAATTTAAAATCATGAACTTTGCTTAATTATATATATATTTTCGAAAACAGATTATTTAACAACCTACATGATATGATCAAGAACAACTATAAAGTAGATATATTGAATTTAGCAATAATAAAAAGTGATTATAAATTCAACATAACAATAGCCAATAAAACCATAGAAATACCTAAGAGTTATTTTGAAATAAATAATGATAAATAATTATAAAATTGGATAGCCAACAAGAATATATATAAAAATTTGATACTTGATAATAAGAATTGACAAAATAAAACAAAATTCTTTTATTTTTAATAATTTAAATAAAAAAATATTATCAATTTTATAAAAATGAATAATTTATTACATACTAAATAAAAGATATGCATAATAAATCAAAAGCATATTTCGTTTTTGTTAATATAAAAAAGATTGTAAAATATAGCGAAATAAAAAATGAAATACAGACGAATTTCTTTACTTGATTAATTAACGAAAATACATAATGTTCATTTTTTAAGCACTCTGGAAATATATTTTGATGAGGGGCTCTAAAAATTCAATGAAATCCTGGAATTGATTTTATTTGCTGATCTTGGCGGTCACTGGGGCGATACGATCGGTTTGTGCAAGATTATATGCGCAGAAGGTCATAATAAAGAAATTTAACAAAATTTGATTGTCAATTAGTACTATAGCTGGGAGACACTCATCTCTCACGCGGTTTTGAGTACCCTTCGGGAACACCTCGAAAAAGACGATTTAAAGTTTTGAAGTGCGCCAACATAAATATAATTAATTTATTTATGAATGAATAAAAGAGGCATCCAGACAAAGAACCTCAAGAAAGTTATGCTCTGTTACTCAAATCTCTCCGAAACCTACCTCATCGTGCTTCTCAGTCTTTGACTAATACGATCCATATACTTTCGCATACTTTTAAATTCATTTATGGGATCAATATGCTGAAACAAGACAATTTAATCTTAAAAAAGCATAGTAAAACAACGACACTTGAGTTCTTCAGAGTCTAACTTTTTAATGAGGGCAGATTTCTTCAATCTGATTTCGAATTCACGTTAAATGGATGGTCAATTAGTACTATAGCTGGGATGCAATCATCTCTCACGCGGTTTTAGGTACCCTTCGGGAACACCTCGAAAAAGACGATTTAAAGTTTTGAAGTGCGCCAGCATAAATATTATTAAATAAATAAAAGAGGCATTCAGACAAAGAACCTCAAGAAAGTTATGCTCAGTTACTCAAATCTCTCCGAAACCTACCTCATCGTGCTTCTCAGTCTTTGACTAATACAATCCATATACTTTCGCATACTTTTAAATTCATTTATGGGATCAATATGTTGAAACAAGACAATTTAATCTTAAAAAAGCATAGTAAAACAACGACACTTGAGTTCTTCAGAGTCTAACTTTTTAATGAGGGCAGATTTCTTCAATCTGATTTCGAATTCACGTTAAATGGATGGTCAATTAGTACTATAGCTGGGATGCAATCATCTCTCACGCGGTTTTAGGTACCCTTCGGGAACACCTCGAAAAAGACGATTTAAAGTTTTGAAGTGCGCCAGCATAAATATTATTAAATAAAAAAAGAGGCATTCAGACAAAGAACCTCAAGAAAGTTATGCTCAGTTACTCAAATCTCTCCGAAACCTACCTCATCGTGCTTCTCAGTCTTTGACTAATACAATCCATATACTTTCGCATACTTTTAAATTCATTTATGGGATCAATATGTTGAAACAAGACAATTTAATCTTAAAAAAGCATAGTAAAACAACGACACTTGAGTTCTTCAGAGTCTAACTTTTTAATGAGGAGATTTCTTCAATCTGACTTCGAATTCACGTAAAATGGATGGTCAATTAGTACTATAGCTGGGAGGCAACCAACTCTCACGCGGTTTTAGGTACCCTTCGGGAACACCTCGAAAAAGACGATTTAAAGTTTTGAAGTGCGCCAGCACAAATATTATTAAATAATAAAAGAGGCATTCAGACAAAGAACCTCAAGAAAGTTATGCTCAGTTACTCAAATCTCTCCGAAACCTACCTCATCGTGCTTCTCAGTCTTTGACTAATACAATCCATATACTTTCGCATACTTTTAAATTCATTTATGGGATCAATATGTTGAAACAAGACAATTTAATCTTAAAAAAGCATAGTAAAACAACGACACTTGAGTTCTTCAGAGTCTAACTTTTTAATGAGGCAGATTTCTTCAATCTGATTTCGAATTCACGTTAAATGGATGGTCAATTAGTACTATAGCTGGGATGCAATCATCTCTCACGCGGTTTTAGGTACCCTTCGGGAACACCTCGAAAAAGACGATTTAAAGTTTTGAAGTGCGCCAGCATAAATATTATTAAATAAATAAAAGAGGCATTCAGACAAAGAACCTCAAGAAAGTTATGCTCAGTTACTCAAATCTCTCCGAAACCTACCTCATCGTGCTTCTCAGTCTTTGACTAATACAATCCATATACTTTCGCATACTTTTAAATTCATTTATGGGATCAATATGTTGAAACAAGACAATTTAATCTTAAAAAAGCATAGTAAAACAACGACACTTGAGTTCTTCAGAGTCTAACTTTTTAATGAGGGCAGATTTCTTCAATCTGATTTCGAATTCACGTTAAATGGATGGTCAATTAGTACTATAGCTGGGATGCAATCATCTCTCACGCGGTTTTAGGTACCCTTCGGGAACACCTCGAAAAAGACGATTTAAAGTTTTGAAGTGCGCCAGCATAAATATTATTAAATAAAAAGAGGCATTCAGACAAAGAACCTCAAGAAAGTTATGCTCAGTTACTCAAATCTCTCCGAAACCTACCTCATCGTGCTTCTCAGTCTTTGACTAATACAATCCATATACTTTCGCATACTTTTAAATTCATTTATGGGATCAATATGTTGAAACAAGACAATTTAATCTTAAAAAAGCATAGTAAAACAACGACACTTGAGTTCTTCAGAGTCTAACTTTTTAATGAGGGAGATTTCTTCAATCTGATTTCGAATTCACGTTAAATGGATGGTCAATTAGTACTATAGCTGGGATGCAATCATCTCTCACGCGGTTTTAGGTACCCTTCGGGAACACCTCGAAAAAGACGATTTAAAGTTTTGAAGTGCGCCAGCATAAATATTATTAAATAAATAAAAGAGGCATTCAGACAAAGAACCTCAAGAAAGTTATGCTCAGTTACTCAAATCTCTCCGAAACCTACCTCATCGTGCTTCTCAGTCTTTGACTAATACAATCCATATACTTTCGCATACTTTTAAATTCATTTATGGGATCAATATGTTGAAACAAGACAATTTAATCTTAAAAAAGCATAGTAAAACAACGACACTTGAGTTCTTCAGAGTCTAACTTTTTAATGAGGGCAGATTTCTTCAATCTGATTTCGAATTCACGTTAAATGGATGGTCAATTAGTACTATAGCTGGGATGCAATCATCTCTCACGCGGTTTTAGGTACCCTTCGGGAACACCTCGAAAAAGACGATTTAAAGTTTTGAAGTGCGCCAGCATAAATATTATTAAATAAATAAAAGAGGCATTCAGACAAAGAACCTCAAGAAAGTTATGCTCAGTTACTCAAATCTCTCCGAAACCTACCTCATCGTGCTTCTCAGTCTTTGACTAATACAATCCATATACTTTCGCATACTTTTAAATTCATTTATGGGATCAATATGTTGAAACAAGACAATTTAATCTTAAAAAAGCATAGTAAAACAACGACACTTGAGTTCTTCAGAGTCTAACTTTTTAATGAGGGCAGATTTCTTCAATCTGATTTCGAATTCACGTTAAATGGATGGTCAATTAGTACTATAGCTGGGATGCAATCATCTCTCACGCGGTTTTAGGTACCCTTCGGGAACACCTCGAAAAAGACGATTTAAAGTTTTGAAGTGCGCCAGCATAAATATTATTAAATAAATAAAAGAGGCATTCAGACAAAGAACCTCAAGAAAGTTATGCTCAGTTACTCAAATCTCTCCGAAACCTACCTCATCGTGCTTCTCAGTCTTTGACTAATACAATCCATATACTTTCGCATACTTTTAAATTCATTTATGGGATCAATATGTTGAAACAAGACAATTTAATCTTAAAAAAGCATAGTAAAACAACGACACTTGAGTTCTTCAGAGTCTAACTTTTTAATGCAGGCAGATTTCTTCAATCTGATTTCGAATTCACGTTAAATGGATGGTCAATTAGTACTATAGCTGGGATGCAATCATCTCTCACGCGGTTTTAGGTACCCTTCGGGAACACCTCGAAAAAGACGATTTAAAGTTTTGAAGTGCGCCAGCATAAATATTATAAAATTAAATAAATAAAAGAGGCATTCAGACAAAGAACCTCAAGAAAGTTATGCTCAGTTACTCAAATCTCTCCGAAACCTACCTCATCGTGCTTCTCAGTCTTTGACTAATACAATCCATATACTTTCGCATACTTTTAAATTCATTTATGGGATCAATATGTTGAAACAAGACAATTTAATCTTAAAAAAGCATAGTAAAACAACGACACTTGAGTTCTTCAGAGTCTAACTTTTTAATGAGGGCAGATTTCTTCAATCTGATTTCGAATTCACGTTAAATGGATGGTCAATTAGTACTATAGCTGGGATGCAATCATCTCTCACGCGGTTTTAGGTACCCTTCGGGAACACCTCGAAAAAGACGATTTAAAGTTTTGAAGTGCGCCAGCATAAATATTATTAAATAAATAAAAGAGGCATTCAGACAAAGAACCTCAAGAAAGTTATGCTCAGTTACTCAAATCTCTCCGAAACCTACCTCATCGTGCTTCTCAGTCTTTGACTAATACAATCCATATACTTTCGCATACTTTTAAATTCATTTATGGGATCAATATGTTGAAACAAGACAATTTAATCTTAAAAAAGCATAGTAAAACAACGACACTTGAGTTCTTCAGAGTCTAACTTTTTAATGAGGGCCTATTTTTAATTAATATATTTAAGATCTTATAGTCTTTAATTCATCAAATGCCAAATTTATTATTGATCTTTATTAATATTTAGATTGTAATTTGATTTATTCATTATATAATTTTTTAACAATATCTGGCTTTTTCAAAGATCTTTATAATTAAGGATTAAGTATCAAATTATTATTAACAGTAAGTACTCATTTACAAATTTCTAGACTGTTTTAATGCAGTAATTGCTTAGCCATTCTTGATTAAATAGAAACATAAATATCCCTATATGTTAATTATTTGTTTTATCTTAATCACTGCCAAAGTAGTTATGTGCTGAATTTTAATCAAATTGAATCTCACTATATATATTTACATAAAATGGTAGATTTCAAAAACATGACATCATTTCTAAATATATAATTAATCTGGTTATAAAATAAGTTAGAATGTTTATAAATTTTACGTTTCTTGTGATAATTTTGTCCTTATAAATTAAGGTCTATTTATTTATAGGGGGAGGTCAATAGATCTTTCTTTAAACATTGGTATAGTTAGAATAATTATCAACACTTAATACATATTATATACATATTGAGTGTTTAAATACCATAAAATTTATTCATAAATGACAAGTAGCATTTACAAAGAACTATGCATTTGCAATTTTTCAAAAAATAAACAGATAAAAAGCTCTTATGGTTTCTATTTATGGCTAGATTAATAGGAAAAGATTTATAATATCTTAAGTACTGAAAAACTCTTTTTGAGTTCTCAATCTTTTGTTACCTCTAGTATATCTAGTTATTTAACTATATAAATATGCAATGACAATATTTATGACTGTAATTATTATGTTTATAATTGTTAAAATGTTGATAATATTGAAGGTAATAAAATTAAGGCATCATATGGTCAATCATAAGATTCTATTTACCTACAAACTCTCATAGCTCATTTATTATCATTCATTTAATGTATTTTTTTTTAACTATCCAAGGATTCGCAATGTCCCTTAAAATTTCTGATATTTTGGTAACCTCGGTTGACACTCTCAACCACACTTGGGTCTGAGGACTATTCAAATTGAGATATTATTGTTATTTAAAGCTTTACGAAAATAATGCTAGGCCTGAAGACAACTAGATAGATTATTAGATTTTGATTTTCGACACCTTCAATTAATCCTTTTTAGTTTGAGAAGGCAAGTTCTAGCATCTGGCTCATGCTAACAAGCCAATACAGATGAGTATTGCAAGAGGAACAAGCCGTAACCCTCTTTGTGGTCCAGCAGTCTTTTGCGATATTGAAAAAAATTCATCATTTAATACCATGACTGACTTTAATTGATAAGGGATTGTAGTTCAAGTAAATAAAACCCTTCTTAGCTATGTCTTATTGTATGTCTTGCTAAAGGAGTAGGGGGATCCCAAATAATACTATACTATACTAGAGCTTTCTTTTGCAAGTTATTGTCACGCTTTATCCAGCAAATAGATCCAATCTTAAATCCGAGCGGTCTATCTCTTAATTCCTATTCTATCCTATATACACTCAGTCCCTGGTCTCAAGAAAAGGAGAATAATTTGATTTTATTACGACTTATATGATCAAAGCTCGACGTATTTGTCATCGTATCCCCTCCATATACTCTGGCTTACTTATTCTGAGGAGGTTCTCAGATCCAGGACTTAACTCGTAAAACTGATTCAAAACCCCAAAACCCCTTAGTGAGGTTTATAAGTGCTTTGATTTGTAGGGTATAGTTGGGGTCTTATTGGGGTTAGTAGAGAAAGTACAGGTTTTATGTGAATTTTAAGTATATTTAATAATTATTAGGCGATTTAACTCAAACAAATTTATCTGTTTGTCTTTATTGTATCTCTTGAATCTTGCTCTCTATAGTGGTTCAAGTATATCGTCTAAGGATTATCTTGGATATGATGGTGCTCTTACAATTATCATGTCTACAATCTGTTTGATTTCTTTGCAGATATCGTCCTGATTTATATGCTTAATCGCTAAACTTATTGATTATTTCTCTTATTTGGTACCATAGTAAGACATGCATTCCATGTCAGTCTCTAAAATTATAGCAGCTACTGCCCATACATCCCACTAAACTGATCCATTCGTCCACTTCTCTCTTATTGGGAAGTAGCCAGGAGCGCCAAGAACCTTTGCTAAAGTTACTATCTCTTATCTTAAGGCTCTATTGAAATCGATAACTACGACTTCTATAGGGCAGAGGTTCAGCATTACATTTTCAGGTTTCAAATCTCTATGAACATATCCAAGTTCATGCAACTCCTTGACACCCATTATCATATCTGATAGTATATCATTCAAATCATCTGGGTATCTGTTATGATATAAATAATCTCTCAGAGTCATTTCACATTTCTTAAGTCTCAGTGCGATAAAACCATAGCTTAAATTAACACCATCTAGCTTAAGCAAGTTCTTGCAATCTTTTCTCTATGCCTCTCTAAGAATCATATATTCGTTAGCAAACTCATTTTAGTATTGCTCGTTTTAAGGAGATAGCTGAAAGGGTACACCTTGTATGCATACTCATCAACCACTATAAGCTTTGCTTTGTTAGGAACACTTAAATGCAAGTAATTCTCAATACAACCACTTAGATTAATTGCATTCAATGCAGGAATGCTCATAGCTTTTGCTTGGAAGCATGCTAGAATTGTATTGCCTGCAGGTTAGTTCATCGATTCTTATCTTTTCTGTCTCTTGAGCTACTCCTGTAACTCTCTTTAAGATTCGAGAGTATTTGATTTTCTTTTAGCTGGCACAAGATTTTGTGTCTCTTAATCTTAAATCAAGAATTCACTGAGGTGATGCTTTTGCATGTGCTTCTTAACTTTTGCAGAGTGAGTATAAGACTTATTAAAAGTTGTGCATTAGTACCTTCCATCCACTTTTTCATGCTTGAAATATATCTTGGCTTTGCCAGAGTGTACCTCTTTAAGGTGTCTCTTCAAGCCTTTGTTCTGTTGAGAAATGATTCTAGCAGTCTTCACATAAAAATGTTTTTATCTCTTCGATTGGTTGCTGTTCTTTTAGCTCCTCAACATAATCAATTTAAGTTTAAACCCCTATCTCTGCGCTCTCCCTCTGGTTTAATACTTCTATGATAAAAACCTCTGCTTCAAATTCAAGAGCTCTTAGCTTTACCTCCCTCTCAACATAAATGATTTCAGGCTTTTTAGTGGAGCCAAAGTTGAGCATTGATTGACCTGCTCCTAAAAGTTCTGCTCTACGATTTAAGTTGACCGCCATGTTTAAATTCAAATTTAAATTTCTATTATAAAGATCTTAAAACCTCTATAGCTATATCTGGACTATATAGGAGTTGCAACAGCATAAATGATGGCTTTATCTAAGCTCTAAGACTTCATATTTCTACTCAGTTTATAAGTATAATTTTCGTTATTTTACTCTTAATAATTTTGATTCTGGTACCAACTCAGATAAAGTTCAGGTTGGTACTGGTACCAAATAAGTTTCAAACCAGATTGGAACTTTTCCATTAAAACCTCACTGGATTAAAACTAGGTACTAATTAAGTTTCGGTACTATTAAATTGGTACCAATTAAATTAAAACGAATTTAGTACCGGTACTAATCAAATTTAAACAAATTTAGTACTAATTTAATGGAACTAAATTGATAAGAATGGAGCTCCATCTCTGAAGTTTGTTACAGCTTCTGCCAGCTTTCTCCACGTATCCTTACCAGGTTGACCTCCTATAAGATGCCCATATTTAATACTAAGATTTTTAACAGTAGGATCCAGAACTCTATATATTAAAATTTGAAATTCAATAACTTGAGAAGGAACAAGGATGGAATCTATAAGCACTGCAATGAAGAGGGTTGAAGCTTAAGAAATGATCTCAAGATTTAGAAGCAAGGAAGATCTCTATCGATACCTCACTTAGCATGGTAAGCATGTGACATATACTTAATCATATACTATAGTGGGTTTATTACTTCCAACGATGGAAGGTAACAAAATCTCATTTCTAAGAGCGATACTCTGCGATGAGAAGAAAGCCTTCAAAAAAAATGAAATTAAGTTGATAGAAATACCAAACTACCCAGAGATTTCAGTGACTAATCTTTACGATGATGCGATGAAAGATGATGAGTTGGAAGTTTATCTTCCTACAAACAACTCCTCTAACAAACTTCCAGAACGGAGCTTCTTCTTTGGTGTTCTTGGCACTTTAAGAGAGAGCTATCTCAGAGAGATCATTGAAGAAGCTCACAAGAAACGCTACTCTATTTCTCCTGAAGATTAAAAGAAGCAAGGCATACTAATAAGCGAGACCTGTCTTACGGAGCTTAAGAAGCATCCATACCTCTCTAGTAAGCTTTGACACATAACTTGGTAGGGAAACCTGGAACTGGTATATTCCTAATGAAAGAACATGCAAAGGTTCACAGAGAGAGAAAGTCATAGACTATTCATGAAGTGAGGCAAGAGACT
>ARYC01021166.1:0-15494 GCA_000711775.1 Oxytricha trifallax
ACGATCCATATACTTTCGCATACTTTTAAATTCATTTATGGGATCAATATGTTGAAACAAGACAATTTAATCTTAAAAAAGCATAGTAAAACAACGACACTTGAGTTCTTCAGAGTCTAACTTTTTAATGAGGGCAGATTTCTTCAATCTGATTTCGAATTCACGTTAAATGGATGGTCAATTAGTACTATAGCTGGGATGCAATCATCTCTCACGCGGTTTTAGGTACCCTTCGGGAACACCTCGAAAAAGACGATTTAAAGTTTTGAAGTGCGCCAGCATAAATATTATTAAATAAATAAAAGAGGCATTCAGACAAAGAACCTCAAGAAAGTTATGCTCAGTTACTCAAATCTCTCCGAAACCTACCTCATCGTGCTTCTCAGTCTTTGACTAATACAATCCATATACTTTCGCATACTTTTAAATTCATTTATGGGATCAATATGCTGAAACAAGACAATTTAATCTTAAAAAGCATAGTAAAACAACGACACTTGAGTTCTTCAGAGTCTAACTTTTTAATGAGGGCAGATTTCTTCAATCTGATTTCGAATTCACGTTAAATGGATGGTCAATTAGTACTATAGCTGGGAGGCAATCATCTCTCACGCGGTTTTAGGTACCCTTCGGGAACACCTCGAAAAAGACGATTTAAAGTTTTGAAGTGCGCCAACATAAATATTATTAAATAAATAAAAGAGGCATTCAGACAAAGAACCTCAAGAAAGTTATGCTCAGTTACTCAAATCTCTCCGAAACCTACCTCATCGTGCTTCTCAGTCTTTGACTAATACAATCCATATACTTTCGCATACTTTTAAATTCATTTATGGGATCAATATGCTGAAACAAGACAATTTAATCTTAAAAAGCATAGTAAAACAACGACACTTGAGTTCTTCAGAGTCTAACTTTTTAATGAGGGCAGATTTCTTCAATCTGATTTCGAATTCACGTTAAATGGATGGTCAATTAGTACTATAGCTGGGAGGCAATCATCTCTCACGCGGTTTTAGGTACCCTTCGGGAACACCTCGAAAAAGACGATTTAAAGTTTTGAAGTGCGCCAACATAAATATTATTAAATAAATAAAAGAGGCATCCAGACAAAGAACCTCAAGAAAGTTATGCTCTGTTACTCAAATCTCTCCGAAACCTACTTCATCGTGCTTCTCAGTCTTTGACTAATACGATCCATATACTTTCGCATACTTTTAAATTCATTTATGGGATCAATATGCTGAAACAAGACAATTTAATCTTAAAAAAGCATAGTAAAACAACGACACTTGAGTTCTTCAGAGTCTAACTTTTTAATGAGGGCAGATTTCTTCAATCTGATTTCGAATTCACGTTAAATGGATGGTCAATTAGTACTATAGCTGGGATGCAATCATCTCTCACGCGGTTTTAGGTACCCTTCGGGAACACCTCGAAAAAGACGATTTAAAGTTTTGAAGTGCGCCAGCATAAATATTATTAAATAAATAAAAAAAGAGGCATTCAGACAAAGAACCTCAAGAAAGTTATGCTCAGTTACTCAAATCTCTCCGAAACCTACCTCATCGTGCTTCTCAGTCTTTGACTAATACAATCCATATACTTTCGCATACTTTTAAATTCATTTATGGGATCAATATGTTGAAACAAGACAATTTAATCTTAAAAAAGCATAGTAAAACAACGACACTTGAGTTCTTCAGAGTCTAACTTTTTAATGAGGGCCTATTTTTAATTAATATATTTAAGATCTTATAGTCTTTAATTCATCAAATGCCAAATTTATTATTGATCTTTATTAATATTTAGATTGTAATTTGATTTATTCATTATATAATTTTTTAACAATATCTGGCTTTTTCAAAGATCTTTATAATTAAGGATTAAGTATCAAATTATTATTAACAGTAAGTACTCATTTACAAATTTCTAGACTGTTTTAATGCAGTAATTGCTTAGCCATTCTTGATTAAATAGAAACATAAATATCCCTATATGTTAATTATTTGTTTTATCTTAATCACTGCCAAAGTAGTTATGTGCTGAATTTTAATCAAATTGAATCTCACTATATATATTTACATAAAATGGTAGATTTCAAAAACATGACATCATTTCTAAATATATAATTAATCTGGTTATAAAATAAGTTAGAATGTTTATAAATTTTACGTTTCTTGTGATAATTTTGTCCTTATAAATTAAGGTCTATTTATTTATAGGGGGAGGTCAATAGATCTTTCTTTAAACATTGGTATAGTTAGAATAATTATCAACACTTAATACATATTATATACATATTGAGTGTTTAAATACCATAAAATTTATTCATAAATGACAAGTAGCATTTACAAAGAACTATGCATTTGCAATTTTTCAAAAAATAAACAGATAAAAAGCTCTTATGGTTTCTATTTATGGCTAGATTAATAGGAAAAGATTTATAATATCTTAAGTACTGAAAAACTCTTTTTGAGTTCTCAATCTTTTGTTACCTCTAGTATATCTAGTTATTTAACTATATAAATATGCAATGACAATATTTATGACTGTAATTATTATGTTTATAATTGTTAAAATGTTGATAATATTGAAGGTAATAAAATTAAGGCATCATATGGTCAATCATAAGATTCTATTTACCTACAAACTCTCATAGCTCATTTATTATCATTCATTTAATGTATTTTTTTTTAACTATCCAAGGATTCGCAATGTCCCTTAAAATTTCTGATATTTTGGTAACCTCGGTTGACACTCTCAACCACACTTGGGTCTGAGGACTATTCAAATTGAGATATTATTGTTATTTAAAGCTTTACGAAAATAATGCTAGGCCTGAAGACAACTAGATAGATTATTAGATTTTGATTTTCGACACCTTCAATTAATCCTTTTTAGTTTGAGAAGGCAAGTTCTAGCATCTGGCTCATGCTAACAAGCCAATACAGATGAGTATTGCAAGAGGAACAAGCCGTAACCCTCTTTGTGGTCCAGCAGTCTTTTGCGATATTGAAAAAAATTCATCATTTAATACCATGACTGACTTTAATTGATAAGGGATTGTAGTTCAAGTAAATAAAACCCTTCTTAGCTATGTCTTATTGTATGTCTTGCTAAAGGAGTAGGGGGATCCCAAATAATACTATACTATACTAGAGCTTTCTTTTGCAAGTTATTGTCACGCTTTATCCAGCAAATAGATCCAATCTTAAATCCGAGCGGTCTATCTCTTAATTCCTATTCTATCCTATATACACTCAGTCCCTGGTCTCAAGAAAAGGAGAATAATTTGATTTTATTACGACTTATATGATCAAAGCTCGACGTATTTGTCATCGTATCCCCTCCATATACTCTGGCTTACTTATTCTGAGGAGGTTCTCAGATCCAGGACTTAACTCGTAAAAACTCGATTCAAAACCCCAAAACCCCTTAGTGAGGTTTATAAGTGCTTTGATTTGTAGGGTATAGTTGGGGTCTTATTGGGGTTAGTAGAGAAAGTACAGGTTTTATGTGAATTTTAAGTATATTTAATAATTATTAGGCGATTTAACTCAAACAAATTTATCTGTTTGTCTTTATTGTATCTCTTGAATCTTGCTCTCTATAGTGGTTCAAGTATATCGTCTAAGGATTATCTTGGATATGATGGTGCTCTTACAATTATCATGTCTACAATCTGTTTGATTTCTTTGCAGATATTGTCCTGATTTATATGCTTACTCGCTAAACTTATTGATTATTTCTCTTATTTGGTACCATAGTAAGACATGCATTCCATGTCACTCTCTAAAATTATAGCAGCTACTGCCCATACATCCCACTAAACTGATCCATTCGTCCACTTCTCTCTTATTGGGAAGTAGCCAGGAGTGCCAAGAACCTTTGCTAAAGTTACTATCTCTTATCTTAAGGCTCTATTGAAATCGATAACTACGACTTCTAAAGGGCAGAGGTTCAGCATTACATTTTCAGGTTTCAAATCTCTGTGAACATATCCAAGTTAATGCAACTCCTTGACACCCTATATCATATCTGATAGTATATCATTCAAATCATCTGGGTATCTGTTATGATATAAATAATCTCTCAGAGTCATTTCACATTTCTTAAGTCTCAGTGCGATAAAACCATAGCTTAAATTAACACCATCTAGCTTAAGCAAGTTCTTGCAATCTTTTCTCTATGCCTCTCTAAGAATCATATATTCGTTAGCAAACTCATTTTAGTATTGCTCGTTCTTAAGGAGATAGCTGAAAGGGTACACCTTGTATGCATACTCATCGACCACTATAAGCTTTGCTTTGTTAGGAACACTTATATGCAAGTAATTCTCGATACAACCACTTAGATTAATTGCATTCAATGCAGGAATGCTCATAGCTTTTGCTTGGAAGCATGCTAGAATTGTATTGCCTGCAGGTTGGTTCATCGATTCTTATCTTTTCTGTCTCTTGAGCTTCTCCTGTAACTCTCTTTAAGATTCGAGAGTATTTGATTTTCTTTTAGCTGGCACAAGTTTTTGTGTCTCTTAATCTTAAATCAAGAATTCACTGAGGTGATGCTTTTGCATGTGCTTCTTAACTTTTGCAGAGTGAGTATAAGACTTATTAAAAGTTGTGCATTAGTACCTTCCATCCACTTTTTCATGCTTGAAATATATCTTGGCTTTGCCAGAGTGTACCTCTTTAAGGTGTCTCTTCAAGCTTTGTTCTGTTGAGAAATGATTCTAACAGTCTTCACATTAAAATGTTTTTATCTTTTCGATTGGTTGCTGTTCTTTTAGCTCCTCAACATAATCAATTTAAGTTTAAACCCCTATCTCTGCGCTCTCCCTCTGGTTTAATACTTCTATGATAAAAACCTCTGCTTCAAATTCAAGAGCTCTTAGCTTTACCTCCCTCTCAACATAAATGATTTCAGGCTTTTTAGTGGAGCCAAAGTTGAGCATTGATTGACCTGCTCCTAAAAGTTCTGCTCTACGATTTAAGTTGACCGCCATGTTTAAATTCAAATTTAAATTTCTATTATAAAGATCTTAAAACCTCTATAGCTATATCTGGACTATATAGGAGTTGCAACAGCATTAATGATGGTTTTATCTAAGCTCTAAGACTTCATATTTATACTCAGTTTATAAGTATAATTTTCGTAATTTTACTCTTAATAATTTTGATTCTGGTACCAACTCAGATAAAGTTCAGGTTGGTACTGGTACCAATTAAGTTTTAAACCAGATTGGAACTTTTCCATTAAAACCTCACTGGATTAAAACTAGGTACTAATTAAGTTTTGGTACTATTAAATTGGTACCAATTAAACTTAAACGAATTTAGTACCGGTACTAATCAAATTTAAACAAATTTAGTACTAATTTAATGGAACTAAATTGATAAAAATGGAGCTCTATCTCTGAAGTTTGTTACAGCTTCTGCCAGCTTTCTCCACGTATCCTTACCAGGTTGACCTCCTATAAGATGCCCATATTTAATACTAAGATTTTTAACAGTAGGATCCAGAACTCTATATATTAAAATTTGAAATTCAATAACAAGAGAAGGAACAAGGATGGAATCTATAAGTACTGCAATGAAGAGGGTTGAAGCTTAAGAAATGATCTCAAGATTTAGAAGCAAGGAAGATCTCTATCGATACCTCACTTAGCATGGTAAGCATGTGACATATACTTAATCATATACTATAGTGGGTTTATTCCTTCCAACGATGGAAGGTACCAAAATCTCATTTCTAAGAGCGATACTCTGTGATGAGAAGAAAGCCTTCAAAAAAAATGAAATTAAGTTGATAGAAATACCAAACTACCCAGAGATTTCAGTCACTAATCTTTACGATGATGCGATGAAAGATGAAGAGTTGGTAGTTTATCTTCCTACCAAGAAACAACTCTCTAACAAACTTCCAGAAAGGAGCTTCTTCTTTGGTGTTCTTGGCACTTTAAGAGAGAGCTATCTCAGAGAGATCATTGAAGAAGCTCACAAGAAACGCTACTCTATTTCTCCTGAAGATTAAAAGAAGCAAGGCATACTAATAAGCGAGACCTGGCTTGCGGAGCTTAAGAAGCATCCATACCTCTCTAGTAAGCTTTGACACATAACTTTGTAGGGAAAACTGGAACTGGTATATTCCTAATGAAAGAGCATGCAAAGGTTCACAGAGAGAGAAAGTCATAGACTATTTATGAATGAGCAAGAGACTTTATAAAGATGTTTAAAAGCCAGAAGAAATGAACATAGATGCAGGAGCTGGCACAAAGAGAAGAAATATAGGCCCAAGCAAGCCATAAGAAGAGGAGAAGAAAGAAAAGCCAAACCCCTTTATGGGTTAGTTTAATATGTGAACTTATTCATTCATTTAAATCTAAAACTTATTTATAAACATTCATTCTTCCTTCTCTCGCACAAACTGTTCTCTTATCTATGCCTACTCTCTTGCAGCTACTCTGAATCAAGTCTACTGTATCTATAGGCAAATCATGCATTAAGTGATATAGCAGCAGTTTCTTGTAATGGGTCTTGATTTAACTCCAGTAGATTCAATTCCATTAAATTAAGGGCTGTAAGGAACATTGTATACAGGAGTAATGTTTAACTCTTCATAAGCTTTCTTAGACCCCTTAGTCTTATGAACTGAGAGGTTGTCAACAAAAAGGATGATCTCTTAATCGTTGTATTTATCTGCTTATGTAGGAACTCTATGTACTACTCTCGCTTAATAGAGCGAGGATGAATAACATAACTTTCTAAGCCAGAGTCCTCACTAATACCTGCTAAAATTGCATGGGTTACAACCTTTACTTTCTAATCGTAGACTTCTATATTATCATACTTCTTATACCAAGACTTATTAATAAAGGTGAAAGTGAATACAGCTTCATCAGCGTGTATGAAATTGATGTTATTAGTAATAGCTCTCTACATTTAATCATATATATAGTTTAAATTATTACTATAAAATGGCACTGTAAAATCAATCACTCTCTTCACTCTGTTGACAGTCTTGAAAGTAATACCATTTCTTCTATAAATGTTGGCTATAGTTTAAGGAGAGATACGCATGTCAGGAAACTTGCAATGAAACATCACAGCTCGCTAGTCTAGTGAAAAGTGTGCCCAATACTTTAAAGCCTTCGAATCACAGAGGTAGTCAATATGGTGCTGTGAGAACTTTTATTTTCTTGCAGGATGCTTTCAAGTGCCTGAAGTATAATGCTAAACAGCCAACAAGCAATGATACCTAACTGTTGAGGCACTTTTGCGCAGGAGCTTTGCTATAGCAGCATAATTCATAACTGGTTTGACTTAGTCTATATTAATACTTGTACCAAACCTAAGCTTAAGCAGTAAATCTAAATATTACTCATCATAAATAGACCCTAAATTTCGCTAATTTCTATTCCTCATTTTGAAAATTGACCTAATTTCTCTACTAACCCCAATAAGACCCCAACTATACCCTACAAATCAAAGCACTTATAAACCTCACTAAGGGGTTTTGGGGTTTTGATTGTCTTAACGGTTTCGAACTATGAGTCACCGGAATCGATAGCGCTTTTGCTTTCAAATTACTAGTAGATTGTAACTTCAAAATGAAGTAATTTGACAATTTCAAACTGTATACATTCAAAACCCCAAAACCCCTTAGTGAGGTTTATAAGTGCTTTGATTTGTAGGGTATAGTTGGGGTCTTATTGGGGTTAGTAGAGAAATTAGGCCAATTTACAAAATGAGAAATAGAATTAGCGAAATTTAGGGTCGATTTATGATGAGTAATATTTAGATTTACTGCTTAAGCTTAGGCATGGTACAAGTATTAATAGACACTAAGTCAAACCAGTAATGAATTATGCTGCTATAGCAAAGCTCCTGCGCAAGAGTGCCTCAACAATTAGGTATATTGCTTGTTGGCTGTTTAGCATTATAATTCAGGCACTTGAAAGCATCCTGCAAGAAAATAAAAGTTCTCACAGCACCATACTGACTACCTCTGCGACTCGAAGACTTTAAAGTATTGGGCACACTTTCCACTAGACTAGCGAGCTGTGATGCTTCATCGCAAGTTTCCTGACATGCGTATCTCTCCTTAAACTATAGCCAACATTTATAGAAGAAATGGTATTACTTTCAAGACTGTCAACAGAGTGAAGAAAGTGATTGATTTTACAGTGCCATTTTATAGTAATAATTTAAACTATATATATGATTAAATGCAGAAAGCTATTACTAATAACATCAAGTTCATACACGCTGATAAAGCTGTATTCACCTTCAACACCTTTATTAATAAGTCTTGGTATAAGAAGTATGATAATATAGAAGTCTACGATTAAAAAGTAAAGGTAGTAACCCATGCAATTAAAGCAGGTATTAGTGAAGACTCTGGCTTAGAAAGTTATGTTATTCATCCTCGCTCTATTAAGCGAGAGTAGTACATAGAGTTCCTAAATAAGCTGAGAGACAAATACAACGATTAAGAGATCATCCTGTTTGTTGACAACCTCTCAGTTCATAAGACTAAGGAATCTAAAAAAGCTTATGAAGAGTTAAACATTACTCCTGTATACAATATTCCTAACAGCCCATAATTTAATGGAATTGAATTCTACTGGAGTTAAATCAAAACCCACTACAAGAAACTGCTACTATATCACCTAATGCATGACTTGCCTATAGATACAGTAGACCTGATTCAGAGTAGCTGCAAGAGAGTAAACATAGATAAGACAACAGTTTGTGCGAGAGAAGGAAGAATGAATGTTTATAAATAAGTGTTAGACTTAAATGAATGAATAAGTTCACATATTAAACTAACCCATAAAGGGGTTTGGCTTTTCTTTCTTCTCCTCTTCTTATGGCTTGCTTGGGCCCATATTTCTTCTCATTGTGCCAGCTCCTGCATCTATGTTCATTTCTTCTGGCTTTTAAACAACTTTATAAAGTCTCTTGCTCATTCATAAATAGTCTATGACTTTCTCTCACTGTGAACCTTCGCATGCTCTTTCATTAGGAATATACCAGTTCCAGGTTTCCCTACAAAGTTATGTGTCAAAGCTTACTAGAGAGATATGGATGCTTCTTAAGCTCCGAAAGCCAGGTCTCGCTTATTAGTAAGCCTTGCTTCTTTTAATCTTCAGGAGAAATAGAATAGCGTTTCTTGTGAGCTTCAATGATCTCTCTGAGATAGCTCTCTCTTAAAGTGCCAAGAACACCAAAGAAGAAGCTCCGTTCTGGAAGTTTGTTAGAGAGTTGTTTGTAGGAAGATAAACTTCCAACTCATCATCTTTCATCGCATCATCGTAAAGATTAGTCACTGAAATCTCTGGGTAGTTTGGTATTTCTATCAACTTAACTTCATTGTTTTTGAAGGCTTTCTTCTCATCACAGAGTATCGCTCTCAGAAATGAAATTTTGGTACCTTCCATCGTTGGAAGGAATAAACCCACTATAGTATATGATTAAGTATATGTCACATGCTTAACATGCTAAGTGAGGTATCGATAGAGATCTTCCTTGCTTCTAAATCTTGAGATCATTTCTTAAGCTTCAACCCTCTTAATTGCAGTACTCATAAATTACATCCTTCTTCCTTCTCTTGTTAATGAATTTCAAATTTTAATATATAGAGTTCTGGATCCAAATGTTAAAAATCTTAGTATTAAATATGGGCATCTTATAGGAGGTCAACCTGGTAAAAATACGTGGAGAAAGCTGGCAGAAGCTGTAACAAACTTCAGAGATGGAGCTCCATTTTTATCAATTTAGTTCCATTAAATTAGTACTAAATTTGTTTAAATTTAATTAATAACGGTACTAAATCCGTTTAAGTTTAATTCGCACCAATTTAATAGTACCAAAACTTAATTAGTACCTACTTTTAAACCAATGAGGTTTTAATGGAAAAGTTCCAATCTGGTTTAAAACTTAATTGGTACCAGTACCAACCTGAACTTTATCTGAGTTGGTACAAGAATCAAAATTATTAAGAGTAAAATTACGAAAATTATACTTATAAACTGAGTAGAAATATGAAGTCTTAGAGCTTAGATAAAACCATCATTAATGCTGTTGCAACTCCTATATAGTCCAGATATAGCTATAGAGGTTTTAAGAGCTTTATAATAGAAATTTAAATTTGAATTTAAACATGGCGGTCAACTTAAATCGTAGAGCGGCACTTTTAGGAGCAGGTCAATCAATGCTCAACTTTGGCTCCACTAAAAAGCCTGAAATCATTTATGTTGAGAGGCAGGTAGAGCTAAGAGCTCTTGAATTTGAAGCAAAGGTTTTTATCATAGAAGTATTAAACCAGAGAGAGCGCAGAGATAGGGGTTTAAACTTAAATTGATTATGTTGAAGAGCTAAAAGAACAGCAACCAATCGAAAAGATAAAAACATTTATATGTGAAGACTGTTAGAATCATTTCTCACAGAACAAAGCTTGAAGAGACACCTTAAAGAGGTACACTCTGGCAAAGCCAAGATATATTTCAAGCACGAAAAAGTGGATGGAGTTGCCAACTGTTAAGTCTAATACTCACTCTGCAAAAGTTAAGAAGCACATGCAAAAGCATCACCTCAGTGAATTCTTGATTTAAGATTAAGAGACACAAAAACTTGTGCCAGCTAAAAGAAAATAAAATACTCTCGAATCTTAAAGAGAGTTACAGGAGAAGCTCAAGAGACAGAAAAGATAAGAATCGATGAACCAACCTGCAGGCAATACAATTCTAGCATGCTTCCAAGCAAAAGCTATGAGCATTCCTGCATTGAATGCAATTAATCTAAGTGGTTGTATCGAGAATTACTTGCATATAAGTGTTCCTAACAAAGCAAAGCTTATAGTGGTCGATGAGTATGCATACAAGGTGTACCCTTTCAGCTATCTCCTTAAGAACGAGCAATACTAAAATGAGTTTGCTAACGAATATATGATTCTTAGAGAGGCATAGAGAAAAGATTGCAAGAACTTGCTTAAGCTAGATGGTGTTAATTTAAGCTATGGTTTTATCGCACTGAGACTTAAGAAATGTGAAATGACTCTGAGAGATTATTTATATCATAACAGATACCCAGATGATTTGAATGATATACTATCAGATATGATATAGGGTGTCAAGGAGTTGCATGAACTTGGATATGTTCACAGAGATTTGAAACCTGAAAATGTAATGCTGAACCTCTGCCCTTTAGAAGTCGTAGTTATCGATTTCAATAGAGCCTTAAGATAAGAATAGTAACTTTAGCAAAGGTTCTTGGCACTCCTGGCTACTTCCCAATAAGAGAGAAGTGGACGAATGGATCAGTTTAGTGGGATGTATGGGCAGTAGCTGCTATAATTTTAGAGAGTGACATGGAATGCATGTCTTACTATGATACCAAATAAGAGAAATAATCAATAAGTTTAGAGAGTAAGCATATAAAGCAGGACGATATCTGCAAAGAAATCAAACAGATTGTAGACATGATAATTGTAGAGCACCATCATATCCAAGATAATCCTTAGACGATATACTCGAACCACTATAGAGAGCAAGATTCAAGAGATACAATAAAGACAAACAGATAAATTTGTTTGAGTTAAATCGCCTAATAATTATTAAATATACCTAAAATTCACATAAAACCTGCACTTTCTACACTAACCCCAATAAGACCCCAACTATACCCTACAAATCAAAGCACTTATAAACCTCACTAAGGGGTTTTGGGGTTTTGATTGATCCCAGTCTGAGTGTCATCAAACGCCTATGATGAGTTTCTTAAACTAATTTTAAAATCATAAATATTTTCATTTAACCAATCATAACAATTTACATAAATTCCATATATATAAACATTTCTCTTGGTTTTTATGATATTTTTTATTCTAATATATTAACTGCATTGTCTTAAATAATTTTTAAAGCTTCCTTTGATGAATCTTATTAATTTATAATTAAATTGTATAAAAGACTAAATTTTTTTAAATAAGAGAGTTGTTTAATTTAAATAAAAAAATCAATCATTATTAAAAAACTATTTAATTAGATCATATATCTTATAAATAAGCAAGTAAATTACTTAAATGTAATAATAGTTAAAAAAATTATTATCTCAATTAAAAAAGAAACAATTTTTTAATACTCCTTAAATAAGTCTTAATAGTTAAATTATTATTGTATAAATACTATATAAAAAACCTAATTAACTCATTATGATCTTTGAGTGGTTCCGCTATACAAGAACTTCCTTGTCTTTAGAGATCTATAACATCGTTGATGAAAAAACTCACTTTACGTTTTGGGACGGTACTTCAGTAGGAATTAGTTTAAAAATGGGTTATGTGGGTGCAAAAAGATATTTACACACAAAATAAAATACGACGACTACTTAAATAAGTATCACAAAGATACCAAAAAATTAATGACCCTATAATAAACCCAAATAGTTATATGACCTTCTTTAGCAATAAATAAAACTATATCACTTCAACAAAATTTAGAAAAGTTGTAATATCAATTACAGAAGTCCTCCTACTAGTGGTGAAATAATCACACAATGTAAGTAAATTATTTGACTCTAAACATCTGATTTTAGAATTCGCAAGTTCTAAAAATGGATTAATAATATAAAGTATTTTATTTCTAGCTGCCAAAGAACTAGAGACATTCAATTCTTACAAGCTTTAAGGCAGGTCTTTATCAAAGAAGCAGTTTAGAGAATTCACAAGCATGATTAAGAATACCAAACTGATCTATTTAAATAAAATCATTCAAGAAAGAAGTCGAATCATGCTAATTGAAAATCGCCAACGCACCTCCCGGCTAACTGAGTAAAACTTAAACTCATGCCTCAGGAAAACAATATAAGCTGCTGAAGAAACGCATATTAAATTAAAATATATCATCTGAAACTTCAAAGTTAATTCGCAGAGAGAATTGAAAAAATGGACAATATGGTAAATAATAAAGATCTCAACATATCGATCTCCTTCAAGTCCCACTCTTATTCAGTCTCAGCCCCTACAACAACAATAAGCTGCTTGAAATGGTGAAGAGATCCATTTTTAAAGATGAGAATTACACGACCTAAATTTAAATAACTGAAACAAGTTGTACATGAAATCAAAAATTCGCACTTCAACAAATTAGAGAGGAGATTCTAAAAATTATGTCAAAGCACTAGCAAAGAAAGTAGAACCAGTAATTATGGCTAGAAAATGGCATGTGAGTAACATGCAAACTGATAACAATCTTACTAACAAATGTGAGCCAGCTAAAAGCTATTGATGAGAGTTTAGATAAAAATGTGCATCAAGTCAAATATTCCTCTTATTTTGATTAGAGAGAAGCTTAAATACAATTAAAATAGCTTAAAAAGCAGACCAGCTAAGATGAGCAATCCCAGAACTAAGACTACTTGTTTATTTAAAGATTTGTATTTTTTGGAGATTTGAACGAGAGCATCGATAATGATGAGCAGAATGTTAAAATGACTTACAATAAAATTATTCATATCTTATAAATCCTTAAGTAATTATATTTTTATGACTAAATAAGCAATATTTATAATTCATGAATTTGTAATCTTGTCGTTTATTTTATATTCTTTTTTCCTATTTTCAACATTCTTTTATCAATTATTATGTTTAGACTTTGAACCTGGACATTTATCATTGCCTCTCAGTTAAAACTTAGTTACTTCATAATAGTATATTAGTATTGAATTGTTTTTAGAGTATTTAAGACAAGTTGTCTAGAGTCCTTTAAAAAATCAATATCAGTAAGTAGACCTGCTTTATTACAATTAACTCTTATAACAATCATATAGTCCAACTTAATTATAAGTATATTTGATTATTTAGTTATATTATATTTATCAGATAGTTTTACCTTCATGAACTTTGATTTTCAAGGACTTATTGTGAATGAGAGGAGGAATGATAATGTTTCAGGATTAGAATGTCAAGTATGAAAGCCTGAATTGAAACAATTCAGAGTTAATGAGAGCGATATAGCTCAGGCAGCTGATTGCAGCAATGTTAACATTAATATCCGCTGAGGGTGAAGAATGAAATGCAAATAGTGATCTTAATTTAAATGAAATTAATTTTATATATTATATAATTGCTTATTAAATTAATAAATTATAACTTTATTAGCAAAAATGCATTAGAGATAAATGATTCAAAGCTAAATAAGTTAATTAGTTAATTGATGATAATTTAGGAAGCTCTAATGTCAGCTAGATAACATTAGACTTTTAAATTATGAATATCCTATACTACAGATAGCTCTGGACATGTATTAATTTTGCTTTATAAATATATAAAGAATTGCTAATGAATAACTTTTGTATGCTTAAATGTAGTTATTTATCATTAATATTCATTTATTTTAATGTGATAATCGTTTGAAAATCTATTTAATCTGAATTTTTTTTTATTAAGATTGAATACCATTTTAATGCAAGGGATTGACTAAAACAGTTCAATATAGAGAGTGGGATGATGAAAGAGACGCCACTAGATATCATTATCGATGAAGGTGAGTACTCCAACTTAATCAAATTGAAAGTCAGATTTCATTGATTACTGTCTTTTGATGGTGACTGCAGTAAAAAAAAGAATAAGTTGCCTTTATACTGATATGAACTATAGATAATTATAAACTTTATCATCTTATTTTGTTTATATTATAATATTAAATCATAGCAAAGATTGATGTCATTTATTTTAGTTTTAACTAGATAGGATGAAATTAAAGTCAATTTGAATATCTCTTATTCACTTGATTGTATTTACTATTTTATTAAACCTTGTTTCAACTATTCTATTTAATCATTTTAATCATTCATTTATTATACATTTATAAATCTATATTTTGGAAATACAAACAACAGCAAAATGATAATTCTACAATCATAGTGTAAGTTTTTCAAATATAGAGGTACAAAGGCCACACAATTTTAAACCAGATGCAACTTGAGAGATTCTTGCACTAAGAAACTAGCAGTAGTGTGTTGGCTCCTTATAAACTCCGTGTGAAATGGAGAGTGCTCTGTGTCAAATAACACACTTGCTTGGTGCTTACAAGTATACTCCAAGGTTTATGTCTGACTGGGATGTATCTTAATGGATAATAAATAATATATTAATGTTACAACTACTTATTCAATATAGCTTGCTTATAAATTAATAATGAAAATTGAGATGCCCTTGTTGTTCCCAGATTCTCAGTGTTAATGGCATAAGAGAGTTTAATGAAGACCTAAACTAGTCATCAGAGCTAGACTTATTGAACTAACTAGCTCTTTTCAAACAAAGTAACTAATCAAAACTTTTCATATTTTCATTAGCTTTTTTAATATAAAATTATTATAAAGCTTAAATCTGCATTAATACAAATAAATATACCTAGTAATACACAATTAATATCAAGTTATTAGTATTCCATTTCGCAAATTTGGTTTTCTATGATAAATGGCACAATT
>ARYC01021167.1:0-18811 GCA_000711775.1 Oxytricha trifallax
CAAAGAGAAGAAATATGGGCCCAAGCAAGCCATAAGAAGAGGAGAAGAAAGAGAAGGCAAACCCCTTTATGGGTTAGTATAATATGTGAACTTATTCATTCATTTAAATCTAAAACTTATTTATAAACATTCATTCTTCCTTCTCTCGCACAAACTGTTGTCTTTTCTATGCTTACCCTCTTGCAGCTACTCTGAATCAAGTCTACTGTATCTATAGGCAGGTCATGCATTAGGTGATATAGCAGTAGTTTCTTGTAGTGGGTCTTGATTTAACTCCAGTAGAATTCAATTCCATTAAATTAAGGGCTGTAAGGAAACATTGTATACAGGAGTAATGTTTAACTCTTCATAAGCTTTGTTAGACTCCTTAGTCTTATGAACTGAGAGGTTGTCAACAAAAAGGATGATCTCTTAATCGTTGTATTTTTCTCTCAGCTTATGTAGGAACTCTATGTACTACTCTCGCTTAATAGAGCCGAGGATGAATAACATAACTTTCTAAGCTAGAGTCTTCACTAATACCTGCTAGAATTGCATGAGTTACAACCTTTACTTTCTAATCGTTAACTTCTATATTATCATACTTCTTATACCAAGACATATTAATAAAGGTGTTGAAGGTAAAAACAGCTTCATCAGCGTGTATGAACTTGATGTTATTAGTAATAGCTCTCTGCATTGAATCATCATATATATAGTTTAAATTATTACTATAAAATGGCACTGTAAAATCAATCACTCTCTTCACTCTGTTGACAGTCTTGAAAGTAATACCAGTTCTTCTATAAATGTTTGCTATAGTTTAAGGAGAGATACGCATGTCAGGAAACTTGCGATGAAACATCACAGCTCGGTAGTCTAGTGGAAAGTGTGCCCAATACTTTAAAGTCTTCGAGTCGCAGAGGTAGTCAATATGGTGCTGTGAGAACTTTTATTTTCTTGCAGGATGCTTTCAAGTGCCTGAATTATAATGCTAAACAGCCACAAGCAATGATACCTAACTGTTGAGGCACTCTTGTGCAGGAGCTTTGCTATAGCAGCATAATTCATTACTGGTTTGACTTAATCTCTATTAATACTTGTACCATACCTAAGCTTAAGCAGTAAATCTAAATATTAATCATCATAAATAGACCCTAAATTTTGCTAATTTCTATTTCTCATTTTGCAAATTGGCCTAATTTCTCTACTAACCCCAATAAGACCCAACTATACCCTACAAATCAAAGCACTTATAAACCTCACTAAGGGGTTTTGGGGTTTTGATTGTCTTAACGGTTTCGAACTATGAGTCACCGGAATCGATAGCGCTTTTGCTTTCAAATTACTAGTAGATTGTAACTTCAAAATGAAGTAATTTGACAATTTCAAACTGTATACATTCAAAACCCCAAAACCCCTTAGTGAGGTTTATAAGTGCTTTGATTTGTAGGGTATAGTTGGGGTCTTATTGGGGTTAGTAGAGAAATTAGGCCAATTTCCAAAATGAGAAATAGAAATTAGCGAAATTTACGGTCTATTTATGATGAGTAATATTTAGATTTACTGCTTAAGCTTAGGTATGGTACAAGTATTAATATAGACTTAGTCAAACCTGTAATGAATTATGCTGCTATAGCAAAGCTCCTGCGCAAGAGTGCCTCAACAGTTAGGTATCATTGCTTGTTGGCTGTTTAGCATTATAATTCAGGTACTTGAAAGCATCCTGCAAGAAAATAAAAGTTCTCACAGCACCATATTGACTACCTCTGCGACTCGAAGACTTTAAAGTATTGGGCACACTTTCCACTAGACTACCGAGCTGTGATGTTTCATCGCAAGTTTCCTGACATGCGTATCTCTCCTTAAACTATAGCAAACATTTATAGAAGAACTGGTATTACTTTCAAGACTGTCAACAGAGTGAAGAGAGTGATTGATTTTACAGTGCCATTTTATAGTAATAATTTAAACTATATATATGATTAATGCAGAGAGCTATTACTAATAACATCAAGTTCATACATGCTGATGAAGCTGTGTTTTACCTTCAACACCTTTATTAATAAGTCTTGGTATAAGAAGTATGATAATATAGAAGTCTACGATTAGAAAGTAAAGGTTGTAACCCATGCAATTTTAGCAGGTATTAGTGTAAACTCTGGCTTAAAAAGTTATGCTATTCATCCTCGCTCTATTAAGCGAGAGTAGTACATAGAGTTCCTACATAAGCTGAGAGATAAATACAATGATTAAGAGATCATCCTGTTTGTTGACAACCTCTCAGTTCATAAGACTAAGGAGTGTAAGAAAGCTTATGAAGAGTTAAACATTACTCCTGTATACAATGTTCCTTACAGCCATTAATTTAATGGAATTTGAATTCTACTGGAGTTAAATCAAGACCCACTACAAGAAACTGCTGCTATATCACCTAATGCATGACTTGCCTATAGATACAGAAGACTTGATTCATAGTAGCTGCAAGAAAGTAAGCATAGATAAGACAACAGTTTGTGCGAGAGAAGGAAGAATGAATGTTTATAAATAAGTTTTAGATTTAAATGAATGAATAAGTTCACATATTAAACTAACCCATAAAGGGGTTTGGCTTTTTTTTCTTCTCCTCTTCTTATGGCTTGCTTGGGCCCATATTTCTTCTCTTTGTGCCAGCTCCTGCATCTATGTTCATTTCTTCTGACTTTTAAACATCTTTATAAAGTCTCTTGCTCACTTCATAAATAGTCTATGACTTTCTCTCTCTGTGAACCTTCGCATGCTCTTTCATTAGGAATATACCAGTTCCAGTTTTCCCTACAAAGTTATGTGTCAAAGCTTACTAGAGAGGTATGGATGCTTCTTAAGCTCCGCAAGCCAGGTCTCGCTTATTAGTATGCCTTGCTTCTTTTAATCTTCCGGAGAAATAGAGTAGCGTTTCTTGTGAGCTTCTTCAATGATCTCTCTGATATAGCTCTCTCTTAAAGTGCCAAGAACACCAAAGAAGAAGCTCCTTTCTGGAAGTTTGTTAGAGAGTTGTTTCTTGGTAGGAAGATAACTTCCAACTCTTCATCTTTCATCGCATCATCGTAAAGATTAATCACTGAAATCTCTGGGTAGTTTTTTATTTCTATCAACTTAATTTCATTGTTTTTGAAGGCTTTCTTCTCATCACAGAGTATCGCTCTTAGAAATGAGATTTTGGTACCTTCCATCGTTGGAAGGAATAAACCCACTATAGTATATGATTAAGTATATGTCACATGCTTACCATGCTAAGTGAGGTATCGATAGAGATCTTCCTTGCTCCTAAATCTTGAGATCATTTCTTAAGCTTCAACCCTTTTCATAGCAGTACTTATAGATTCCATCCTTGTTCCTTCTCTTGTTATTGAATTTCAAATTTCAATATATAGAGTTCTGGATCCTACTGTTAAAAATCTTAGTATTAAATATGGGCATCTTATAGGAGGTCAACCTGGTAAGGATACGTGGAGAAAGCTTGGCAGAAGCTGTAACAAACTTCAGAGATGGAGCTCCATTTTTATCAATGTAGTTCCATTAAATTAGTACTAAATTTGTTTAAATTTGATTAGTACCGATACTAAATTCGTTTAAATTTAACTGGTACCAATTTAATAGTACCAAAACTTAATTAGTACCTAGTTTTAATCCAGTGAGGTTTTAATGGAAAAGTTCCAATCTGGTTTAAAACTTAATTGGTACCAGTACCAACCTGAACTTTATCTGAGTTGGTACCAGAATCAAAATTATTAAGAGTAAAATTACGAAAATTATACTTATAAACTGAGTATAAATATGAAGTCTTAGAGCTTAGATAAAACCATCATTTATGCTGTTGCAACTCCTATATAGTCAAGATATAGCTATAGAGGTTTTAAGATCTTTATAATAGAAATTTAAATTTGAATTTAAAAATGGCGGTCAACTTAAATCGTAGAGCAGCACTTTTAGGAGCAGGTCAATCAATGCTCAACTTTGGCTCCACTAAAAAGCCTGAAATCATTTATGTTGAGAGGGAGGTAGAGCTAAGAGCTCTTGAATTTGAAGCAGGGGTTTTTATCATAGAAGTATTATACCAGAGGGAGAGCGCAGAGATAGGGGTTTAAACTTAAATTGATTATGTTGAGGAGCTAAAAAAAACAGCAACCAATCGAAAAGATAAAAGCATTTTTATGTGAAGACTGTTAGAATCATTTCTCAACAGAACAAAGCTTGAAGAGACACCATAAAGAGGTACACTCTGGCAAAGCCAAGATATATTTCAAGCATGAAAAAGTGGATGGAAGGTACTAATGCACAACTTTTAATAAGTCTTATACTCACTCTGCAAAAGTTAAGAAGCACATGCAAAAGCATCACCTCAGTGAATTCTTGATTTAAGATTAAGAGACACAAAAACTTGTGCCAGCTAAAAGAAAATAAAATACTCTCGAATCTTAAAGAGAGTTACAGGAGAAGCTCAAGAGGCAGAAAAGATAAGAATCGATGAACTAACCTGCAGGCAATACAATTCTAGCATGCTTCCAAGCAAAAGCTATGAGCATTCCTGCATTGAATGCAATTAATCTAAGTGGTTGTATTGAGAATTACTTGCATTTAAGTGTTCCTAACAAAGCAAAGCTTATAGTGGTTGATGAGTATGCATACAAGGTGTACCCTTTCAGCTATCTCCTTAAGAACGAGCAATACTAAAATGAGTTTGCTAACGAATATATGATTCTTAGAGAGGCATAGAGAAAAGATTGCAAGAACTTGCTTAAGCTAGATGGTGTTAATTTAAGCTATGGTTTTATCGCACTGAGACTTAAGAAATGTGAAATGACTCTGAGAGATTATTTATATCATAACAGATACCCAGATGATTTGAATGATATACTATCAGATATGATATAGGGTGTCAAGGAGTTGCATGAACTTGGATATGTTCACAGAGATTTGAAACCTGAAAATGTAATGCTGAACCTCTGCCCTTTAGAAGTCGTAGTTATCGATTTCAATAGAGCCTTAAGATAAGAGATAGTAACTTTAGCAAAGGTTCTTGGCACTCCTGGCTACTTCCCAATAAGAGAGAAGTGGACGAATGGATCAGTTTAGTGGGATGTATGGGCAGTAGCTGCTATAATTTTAGAGAGTGACATGGAATGCATGTCTTACTATGGTACCAAATAAGAGAAATAATCAATAAGTTTAGCGAGTAAGCATATAAATCAGGACGATATCTGCAAAGAAATCAAACAGATTGTAGACATGATAATTGTAAGAGCACCATCATATCCAAGATAATCCTTAGACGATATACTTGAACCACTATAGAGAGCAAAATTCAAGAGATACAATAAAGACAAGCAGATAAAATTTGTTTGAGTTAAATCGCCTAATAATTATTAAATATACTTAAAATTCACATAAAACCTGTACTTTCTCTACTAACCCCAATAAGACCCCAACTATACCCTACAAATCAAAGCACTTATAAACCTCACTAAGGGGTTTTGGGGTTTTGATTGATCCCAGTCTGAGTGTCATCAAACGCCTTTTATGATTTTCTTAAACTAATTTTAATATCATAAATATTTTCATTTAACCAATCATAACAATTTACATAAATTCCATATATATAAACATTTCTCTTGGTTTTTATGATATTTTTTATTCTAATATATTAACTGCATTGTCTTAAATAATTTTTAAAGCTTCCTTTGATGAATCTTATTAATTTATAATTAAATTGTATAAAAGACTAAATTTTTTTGAATAAGATAGTTGTTTAATTTAAATAAAAAAATCAATCATTATTAAAAAACTATTTAATTAGATCATATATCTTATAAATAAGCAAGTAAATTACTTAAATGTAATAATATTTTTAAAAATTATTATCTCAATTAAAAAAGAAACAATTTTTTAATACTCCTTAAATAAGTCTTAATAGTTAAATTATTATTTTATAAATACTATATAAAAATCCTAATTAGTTCATTATGATCTTTGATTGGTTCCGTTATACAAGAGCTTCCTTGTCTTTTAGAGATCTATATCATCGTTGATGTAAGAACTCACTTTACGTTTTGGGACGGTACTTCGGTAGTAATTAGTTTAAAAATGGGTTATGTGGGTGCAAAAAGATATTTACACACAAAATAAAATACGACGACTACTTAAATAAGTATCACAATGATGCCAAAGTATTAATGACCCTATAATAAACCCAAATAGTTATTTGACCTTTTTTAGCAATAAATAAAACTCTATCACTTCAATTAAATTTATAAAAGTTGTAATTTCATTTACAGAAGTCCTCCTACTTGTGGTGTAATAATCGCACAATGTAAGTAAATTATTTGACTCTAAACATCTGATTTTAGAATTCGCAAGTTCTAAAAATGGATTAATGGTATAAAGTATTTTATTTCTAGCTGCCAAAGAACTAGAGACATTCAATTCTTACAAGCTTTAAGGCAGGTCTTTATCATAGAAGCAGTTTAGGGGATTCACGAGCTTGATTCAGAATACCAAACTGATCTATTTCAATAAAGTCATTCAAGAAAGAAGTCGAATCATTCTAATTGAAAATCGCCAACGCACCTCCTGTCTAACTGAGTAAAACTTAAACTCATGCCTCAGGAAAACAATATAAGCTGCTGAAGAAACGCATATTGAATTAAAATATGTGATCTTTGAAACTAATCAAAGATTTAGAAATTTGCAGAGAGAATTGAAAAAATGGACATTGGAATAGGATAAATAATTAAGATTCTCAAATTTCTCGATCTCCTTCAAGTCCCACTCTTATTGAGTCTCCAGCCCCTACAACAACAATAAGCTGCTTGAAATGGTGAAGAGATCCATTTTTAAAGATGAGAATTACACTATGCTAAATTTAAATAACTGAAACAAGTTGTACATGTAATCAAAAATTCGCACTTCAACACATTAGAGAGGAGATTCTAAAAATTATGTCAAAGCACTAGGAAAGAAAGTGGAAGCAGTAATTATGGCTAGAAAATGGCATGTGAGTAATATGCAAACTGATAACAATCTTTCTAACAAATGTGAGTCAGCTAAAAGCTGTTGATGAGAAGGTTTAGATAAAGATGTGCATCAAGTCCAAATATTCCTCTTATTTTGATTGGAGAGAAGCTTAAATACAATTAAAATAGCTTAAAAAGCAGACCAGCTAAGATGAGCAATCCCAGAACTAAGACTACTTGTTCATTTAAAGATTTGTATTTTTTGGTGATTAGAACTAGAGCATCGATAATGATGAGCAGAATATTTAAATGACCTACAATAAGATTATTAATATTACAGAAATCCTCGAGTAATTATATTTTTAAGACTAAATAAGCAATATTTATAATTCATGAATTTGTAATCTTGTCGTTTATTTTATATTCTTTTTTCCTATTTTCAACATTCTTTCATCAATTATTATGTTTAGACTTTGAACCTAAACATTTATCATTACCTCTCAGTTAAAATTAAGTTTCTTCATAATAGTATTGAATTGTTTTGAGAGTATTTAAGACAAGTTGTCTATAGTCCTTTTATAAATCAATATCAGTAAGTAGAACTGCTTTATTACAATTAACTCTTATAACAATCATATAGTCCAACAAAATTATAAGTATATTTGATAATTTAATTATATTATATTTATCAGATAGTTTTACCTTCATGAACTTTGATTTTCAAGGACTTATTGTGAATGAGAGGAAGAATGATAATGTTTTAGGACCAGAATGTTAAGCATGAAAGTCAGAATTGAAGTAATTCATAGTTAATGAGATCGATATAGCTAAGGCTGCTGATTGCAACGATGACAACATTAATATCCGCTGAGAGTGAAGCATGAAATACAAATAGTGATCTTAATTATAATGAAATGAATTTTAAAATTATTTTATATTAATGCTTATTAAATTAATAAATTATGACTTTATTAGCAAAAATGCATTAGAGATAAATGATTCAAAGCTAAATAAGTTAATTAGTTAATTGATGATAATTTAGGAAGGTCTAATGTCAGCTAGATAACATTAGACTTTTAAATTATGAATATCCTATACTACAGATAGCTCTGAACATGTATTAATTTTGCTTTTTAAATATTAAAAGAATTGCTAATGAATAACTTTTGTAAGTTAAATATAGTTATTTAACATTAATATTCATTTATTTTAATGTGATAATCGTTTGAAAATCTATTTAATCTAAATTTTTTTTTATTAAGATTGAATACCATTTTAATGCAAGGGATTGACTAAAACAGATCAATATAGAGAGTGGGATGATGAAAGAGACGCCACTAGATATCATTATCGATAATAGTGAGCACTCCAACTTATACAAATTCAAAGCCAGTTTTCATTGATTACTGTCATTTGATGGTGACTGCAGTAAAACAAGAATAAGTTGCCTTTATATTGATATAAACTATAGATAATTATAAACTTTATCATCTTATTTTGTTTATATTATAATATTAAATCATAGCAAAGATTGATGTCATTTATTTTAGTTTTAACTAGATAGGATGAAATTAAAGTCAATTTGAATATCTCTTATTCACTTGATTGTATTTACTATTTTATTAAACCTTGTTTCAACTATTCTATTTAATCATTTTAATCATTCATTTATTATACATTTATAAATCTATATTTTGGAAATACAAACAACAGCAAAATGATAATTCTACAATCATAGTGTAAGTTTTTCAAATATAGAGGTACAAAGGCCACACAATTTTAAACCAGATGCAACTTGAGAGATTCTTGCACTAAGAAACTAGCAGTAGTGTGTTGGCTCCTTATAAACTCCGTGTGAAATGGAGAGTGCTCTGTGTCAAATAACACACTTGCTTGGTGCTTACAAGTATACTCCAAGGTTTATGTCTGACTGGGATGTATCTTAATGGATAATAAATAATATATTAATGTTACAACTACTTATTCAATATAGCTTGCTTATAAATTAATAATGAAAATTGAGATGCCCTTGTTGTTCCCAGATTCTCAGTGTTAATGGCATAAGAGAGTTTAATGAAGACCTAAACTAGTCATCAGAGCTAGACTTATTGAACTAACTAGCTCTTTTCAAACAAAGTAACTAATCAAAACTTTTCATATTTTCATTAGCTTTTTTAATATAAAATTATTATAAAGCTTAAATCTGCATTAATACAAATAAATATACCTAGTAATACACAATTAATATCAAGTTATTAGTATTCCATTTCGCAAATTTGGTTTTCTATGATAAATGGCACAATTACTTAAAACATTCGTATATAATATGATTTACCGTGTAATCAAGGAGAGATGCAGCATTTAAACAGCTGTATCTAGATAATATCAATTATTATTATGTGAGATTTAGAGAGCTTTGGGGTACTCAATATCTTTACTTTAATAAATTCTTAATCCATATTTATATGAATAACTTCAAAAAGCTCAACAATATTGAAATATATTAATAGTGAATTAAATGATTAGGCTTTTATATAGATGAATATATAAATGTATAAATATCATAACAATATACATAATTGATCAATTAATGCTTATAAAAGTACAATTCCCGATGGATATAGATGGCTCTAATAAGTATCATAGTATTAATAACCATAATGAATAAGACTTTAACTTAAATTCACTGTTTAAGACAATAGACACACTATTGTAATAAATAAAACCTTATAGTTTTATTATAAGCTATATAAAAATCAATATATCTAACATTATTTATCTAATTAATAAATGCAAATTATTGAAGCAATAATAACTCAGCTTTACATGCCATAAAGTGCTCTAAGACCCAACAGCTTATTCCATATTTCCTTTACATTTATCTTCTATCAATAGCACTGAGACGCTATTATAGCAAACTAAAACCGGGGGAAGGAGAATTTATTAATATAGAAATACTCGACATCATAGATCTCACTATTGCAATTACAATTTCCCAGAAGTGTCAAAGCAATCATGGTTTATTCCAGCACAACATTAGTGTAACCTAGTATGCCAATATCATCAGTTATTGTAAGTTTTTAATAGATTAAAGGCTGGTTTGAGTGTACTTCAAGTTTTCATTGTTACAATATCAATCATATCGACACGTTATAGATACCGTAATTGTGTGATAATGCTTTTAAAGAACAAGTAAGCACAGGAGGAATAGATATAAAAGTTATGGAGTTAAGTTACTGTGTATGCATTAGTAAAGTTCTACTCATTAATAATATGAATACGTTCTCATTTGGGAGATAGAGCATTGATGAATATTAGAATTAGCATATTGAATTTAAAAGAATTAATATGATATACCAGAGAATACTGTTCAAGTTTATATGATAATTGATTGTCCAAAGCATATTTATAAAATATCAATCTATCATAAGAATATATTATAATGTTAGCGAGAAATCTCTATGACATTATATCGTACTTAGAAGAATAAAAATAATAATTAACTCACATCTATGGCACAGGAGGGTCTAAAAGTATAAATATGTTAAATGATCTTGTGCTTTTTACATGTGACTTGTTTTAATCTAATTTCAAATCAAAACTTAAATATACTATAGAATTTTGTTAGTGCCTGCTTTTCTATTTCTTTCCATAGTTGTAAATGAACTTGTTCAATAGTCCTATAAGCGATCATTACCACAATCTTTTTGGTGACTTGAATAACTCTACCAGTTTGAATTATCGTTTATGTTAGGTGGTTAGATTGGGGTGAAATAAATTTCTCCTCCTTCAAATTGTTGTTCTTATTTTATTTAGGTTCTAATGTAGGTTAGGACTTTTATTTAATCAGAGTAGAGTTTATAATAGAATTCATTGTTTGGGTTTAATTAGTAGCTGTCTTTTTAGAGCTTTATAGCTTCTACTATGTTTTTAATATTGGCATCTAGGGTCAACCTGCCTTTCCTTTGACTATATGTAGTTTATGTTTCTTATAAGAGATTAGTGTGTATGAATTTTTATTTATAGTAAATATTTTTTCGTAGCTTTAAGATTTTCTAGAAAAAATAAATACTTTTCTAGTTGCTTGAATGAATGAGTACCTAATCGTTATTTGTATCTCTAGTTCTCTTCTTGGTTCATATCAAGGGAAAACTAATTTTCTATTTAAGGATTTAATCAAGTGTTGATCCTTAGTAACGAATAATTCAAGTTGTTTCTTTAATAGAGGTCTTGTTGTTGGTTAAGGTTACTGAGCTGATTATTTCACTTCCTCCTATTCTCTGATTAATATATACTTAACTTCATCTAAGTTTGTCATAATGACGTTTGGAAGATTTGATGCTTTGGGTGAGTGTTTGATTGGTGGTTATTAGTTATTACCTTCATTACCCTCGTAATCTAGCATATTATTCATTTAGTGGAGGTAGGATTAGTTATTACACTTTAGTGGCTCTAGTCAATAAGTTAGTAATGTATGACTTAATTGATCAAATTCTGAATAGGTGCTTCGGTTTAAAATCCTGTTGATCGGAAAGGTACCAATCTGTGAGGTGTTACCTTTTTGGGGTATTAAATAGATCTAAACTTGTTTGAATAGGAGCTGTTTAAGATGTTTGAAATTGATCAATTTAGTTGAAGTGTGCTCCTTTGAGATCTTAATGTTTTTTATTTTTAAAAAATAATTTGAGTGATTTTTGGCTTTTGAGTTTACGGCTTGTGAGAAGTTAATAATTTGCCCTATAGCTGCTTGTAGAGAGCTTGACTCTTCGTTCGAATAGACTAAGAATTTTTTGAAACTAAATTCTAAATACCATTTTCTGAGAATAAATGATCTTTCTCTCTTGCTAAGTCTAGTAGTTATTCCCGAATTAAATATTGTTTAATAGATAAGCTGGTTTGCTTTAAGCGAAACAAGCAACATTGCATATGATTGTTTATAACCTGGATAGGGACTCAGGTTAAATCAATTTTCATTGTGAAGAAAGAATTTATCCTAATTTTAAATGCAAAATAATTAATTTAAATAATAGCAGCTTGCATCGAGCAAATTCTCATTTGGTTTAAAAAATGATCTTGAAATGTGTAAAAAATTTTTAATAATGGTAGGGAGTTTGGAATTGAAATGAAGATACTATCATATTTAAGGTAATTTACTCTCTTGAAACCTCAATCTCAATGAAATCTATCCTATTGCTTGAGTGATGCTTATATACATCCCCAGAAGCTCATTTTACAACATCTATTTCGCTAGCAATACTGAAAATTTCATAGTGCAGAGAGTTTAAGTAAATACTTCTCTACTCAATATGATTTGTCATTAGGAAACAAATAAAATTGTTACAATTTAATAAGATGAATATATATAATAGATGTAGATTAAATACAAATTTTGTAACACTCTAACATTCTTTAAATTGTAGAGGATGCAATATTATTGCTTTAAGTCGATAAAATATAAAGCATATAGCTAGAATAAACTTTTATGCCATCCTGATTTAATAAGAGATTAATTTGAATATGACTATGGTGATTGCTTAATTTAAATTTAAAAATAAATAAATTATTATAGAAAATTTTGTTACTTTTAGTTTAATTACATAAGTATATTCATAATTTAAAATAGGAAAATAAAAAGTTTTAATAAATAACTTAATATATTAAAAAGTATTCGTATAGATCAGACGTAGGAGGAGAAAGAGCACTCACTTAAAATGTATTACAAAAAAGAATATCTATAATTTTTATTTTTTAGTGGTTCTACCTGGTAAGACCACACATGCAGCTGGACTGGTCCTTCTTTAGACAATAGAGAGAGTAGACTTAGAAAACTTTAACGATATTGATGATGAAGATGAGTACGATGAAAAAGAAGATTAAACTATATTAGAGAGATTTCCATTTTTGATTAGTGTAATAAGTTTTAGTTTTATTTTAATACAATCATTATTAATTTAAAGTTTTTACATTATAAATCATGATTATAAATAGGGGGTCTTCATAAATTAAAAACAATCAAATTTTAATCAAAGGTGTTTAAATTTATTAACTATATTTAAATCATATTACTTAAAACTATAAATGGCGACCTCCTTCAGACAGTAATCTAATCCAAAATGATAAAAAATACACAGGCACTTCTAGAGACCTTCAGTGATGATTCCATTGAGCCAGTACTGCTAGCGGGGAGTCCTTCAGGCCTGGGTGAAGTGGAAGTGGAGGATGAAGCCTTTTACGTTCTTGCCATTTATTGTAACACCATTACAGCTTCAACATCGAAAGACTGCCATAGAGCACCAGTTATCAATATTTTTTTGAATTTCATAATTCTACAAATAAATAAAGTAAATATATAGTAATTACTTCTTGAATATGATAGTGTGTTTACAAACAAATTCAAAACTTTAAATAATCATTAATCTCTAGTGTCAATTATATATATAAAATAAATTTTAGTTTTATCGTTTGCTAAGCATAACTCATATTTATGCTTATAATTGGATTATATATAGTTTCAATTATGCTTTTAAAATAATCAAAGATCTGTTTTTATTTTTTATTGATAAAGAAAGTAAAGTTTAGTGAAAACGAAAGTCAATTATGAAATATTTCTGTTCTATTTATAATTCAGATCACAAAATCCTGATTTTTAAGAATATATTTTAGTTAATTTAAGCAATTTAATTATACTTAATTGTTAAATAATTATAATCAGAATTGATGAAATTTCACTTACTTTTTAAATTATCAAAATATTATAGTTAATCTAATATAATTAGTTCAGTGTAATGATGATGAAGAATTATAAATAATTCAAAATAAATAAAAATATGTAAAAAAACAAATATTTCTAAAAGTTGGGCAAAATTAGCAAATTTTTCTCACTTTTGCCCCAATTTACTTTACTTAACATTATTATCCACTTATTATACACATTTTATTAGAAATTTTATTGATTATTAATGATTAATTATTTATATTTTTTATTTCTAAAACTTGAATATTCATGAAAATCTTGATAACTGGCTTCGTATCATCCAGCAATCATGTGAGAGCCTCTATCAAGACCGGTAATACTTGTGATTCTATAGGATGTTGGAAAGTTTGCTTTTGACTATTTCAAGCAGTCTTTGTTGAATTGTGAGCTAGAAGAGGATGGTGTGGCAACTGCATCAGAGCTGAGACTGCTAGTATCAACGCAATGACTGAATGAGCAGAATTGATAGAAATTATTTTTATTTTTGCTACTTCCTTGGATGGTGTTGATGATAATTATTACTTGAAATTAGATACTCACTCTTACATTGGTATATTGGAAGTTTAAGCAGTTCACGAATGGTTTTGATTCGCTTAAAAGTAAAGAAACCAGCTTGGCACTCGTCAATAAACAGGGGTTGCGAGGATCTTTAGCTTGGTATCTCTAGCAATCCTGAAACATGCCAACAATTTCCTTTAGACAAAATGGGAATCTACCAAGGGCATTCCGCTGCACTCAAGGGTAAAATGAACTATCTACGAGTGGAAAGACGAAGAAGGCTAGAGAGATTCGCATGAAATACATTAGCTTTAATAGTTAACATCACAAATACATCCAGCAAATGGGCAGAGTCTGCTCAATAGCATAGGGTGATCCCTAAAAATGAAGATGCTCATTTATCTCGTTATCTAAGATGCTTATATAAGTCGGAGGTTCCATAACCGCAGATAATTATATCGAGAATCGAATGGCACACCCTGAAATCCCTCTAGTTGATGATCCTTCCATGATGTCGTTTGCAATACTTCTTTACCAAAATTGAAGAAGGTGCCCAATTTGGAGACTAGCTTCTTGGTGATATATTAATCATGGGAGACTGTAGAAACTCTTCAATGGTGGGATTATTAAGGATGAAGAGACATAGAAGCGCGAGAGAAGAAACGATGACAACTACAAAGAGGATGTAGAGTAGACAACTGAGAATTTAGAGATGGCTTCAGATGATAAGAAGAATATGGTAGATGCCTAGAAGGTAGATCACGGAGAGGTAGATCAGAGGAGTAACAATACAATGGAGATACCAGCAATTGAGGAATCGCAGGAAGCAAAGGAGGAACTTAGAAAGATTTTAATGACAAATAACCAAAGAAGGTTTTATGATTAAGCTTATAAATCGGACCAAGAGAAAAAGCAAATGCCGCTATGCTAAAGGAGAAGTCTAAGAATATGCCAAATCAAAAAAAACATCAATAAACTGCTGGAAATATACAGCAGTACACACAACAATGTGAATTGGGTAAAATACTATTAATAAATATACACTGATTTCGCATTCATAATTTTTTGCATTTTATCTTTATTCTACCTATTTTTCAAATACTTTTATGAAATTGGCTTATTGATAAAATAAGAACTGAAATATGAAACTTTTGTATATTACGTGCATGTATTTTTATTGCTTTCCAATGCACCAAAATAAGATAAGTTACATTATAGATGAATTATGCGTAAATGTGTAATAAAATTGAATAATTATCAAAAAAAGAAATGATACTCAGATAGAAAACTGTTAAAATCAGCAATAACTCGATAGATTTGATTATTAAAAATATCACCCAAACGCACAAAAATTAATAATCAAGAGTATATTATCATCCAAAAGGTAAAGTATTTATATAAATAATGAAATTAGACTTTCTATTTATTTATAATCTTTAATAATGCTTTAGTAAATATATTAATACCCTCATTATTTTCGATATTAAAATTTTAACTTAACTATTCTTCCTTAATTAAGTCTTATTTTCAAAATCATTTTTATACTGCAATCTCTAATTATATTATTTTTATCTGGCAATATTATTTATAACTACTATCCATTTCAACTTTAAATCACTCATATTAAATAATATTTATTTATTTATAGTTTAAACATTTAATTAACATTAGAATCTTTAATAATTTAACAAGCTGTCTCCTCTCAATCAATTTATATGACAGTAATGACTAAACTCTTTAGCAGAATGCAAACATTACCAATGAAATGCATTACAAGATGAAGGTCTCACCGAAAAGGAGCAAGTTGACCCGAAAATAGCAGTCTTTTAAAAAGCCTGACTAAAATTATCACCTTTATTTATGAAGTTAGCCTCAGCATAATATGACAGATCTAAAACTAAAACAAAGAGTAAAATATATTGCAAATTGACATCACAGCCCTAAGTTAGGAAATTGTGGTTAATAAAGAAGTTGAATTTAAAGGGTTTCATTTGTAGAGTTAGAATTCACTTGTAAAACTAATTAAATAAAAGCCTTCTATAAATAACAGTTCTAGATACATAAAGTTTATTAAATAAAATATATAATACAAACAGCAAGTTGTAAATGCACAAGAGATAATTATGAAAATGGCATATGATGACATAAAAGCTACTTCTGTAACTAGATTCAGCAAAAAATAGAGTAGTAAAAGATTAGATGAAACATCAAAATAAGATGTTAAGTCAATATCTTCTTTATAAACACATTCTCTATTTTAAATAAGCAATTAAACAAATATATCATTTATAATTAAAATTATCGATTAAAATAAGGAATGAATAATTTATATAATGTTGATTATATTATATTAACTAATAATGATAAAACACTAGACAGAGTCAATGAGATTAAGAAATTCAAGGAGTCCACAAAGTGATCTATTGCCATAATACCAACTATGTAGGAGTAATCAAAATAGAAATTGAGAACACATTTCTCTAGCCAAGTAAGTAAAGATGCTGATAATTAACGCTGAAGTTATCGAAAAGAGTTACAGCAAAAGGAAAGACATTGTAGTTTTATGACTTGTAAGAGTGCAAATTGATAATGGATTCGTTAAGCTTAAAAAGAAAAGTAAGTTTCATAGGCCAAAGTAAAAACAATAGTTAGTTAAAAGTTATATGATATCCAACAGAAACATTTTAGAATTTTACCAGATGAAGTCAAATGAAGAATTGAAGTAAGCTAAACTAAGCCAATTGTCAATAATGAAAGAAGATGTTGATGTGGACTTTATTAAAATATAAATTATTTTGATAAAGTTTGCAAAAAAGTCAAGAATTTAGATGTGATAGGAAGATAGGAATATTTGGAAAATACATATCACCTAGTTAGACTGATAATTGTAAAAATATATTAAAAGGCTAAGTTTATTTGTTTAATTAGATAATGGTATACTAAAAAATACATAAGGAGGAATATAATAAGTAAACATTTTGCACGCCCCTCAATCAGTAAGTTTCTTACATGTTTTTAAATCAGCATTAAATTACATTTTAAAATTCAAGTGCCAACAGTTTAAAATCAAAAATTTAAGCTCCTTAACATAAGAAAAGATAAAAGTTTAAATATAATTGATATTATTAAATGTCGATATATTCATGTTAATAATATACAGGTAAATAAAGTATGTAAGTTAGTTCTATATCTACATATCAAAGTATTCAGTAATTCTACAGCAGTAAAAACAAAGCAGCAGCAACAAAATTAAAAAAGAATTGGTAAATGTACTATAAAAATATTATTATAATCATCATTCTAAAGGTACTAAATTGGAGTAGATAAATCAATTATTAACTTTTAATTAAATAATATAAAGCCTGTCAGCTTAAACTATAAGAGAAGAGACTGATCAAGGGCTTTTTTATCTTCCTTAAAATTGCATTTATCACGAATATTTTATTTAAATAATTAATAAAGGCTTTAAATCCTTGAAAAGATTTGGTATAACTGGGGTATTCATTGAAAGACAACCATTTTTGGATGTTAATCTTTTTATCCAATATAATATAAATTAAAAATATTTAATAAGATAATGAAAAAATTAAGCTATAAGAATTTTGTATACGCATTAAATGTATAAAACATTGAGATATTTCCAACAGACTAAAAAGAGCATTAATCTTATTAATTATAATAATAATAGTAATATAGTATTAATATGGCATATACTGAATTTTGAAGATAAATTATGTAGCTTAGATCACTTGCACCATAAACATCAAATCAAATAATTTTATACTCATATGTACTACAACATCATTGAATTTACAATACAAAGACCTGTTTTGATAATAGTATTTTGAGTTAGTATCATCAGACATAGCATAAAGCATTTAAAAAAAATGTCTTCAAATACAAATATGCTATTATTTTAAATTCTAAAACAATATAAGAAATTAAATAATATGTTTAGTTAAAGATTATCAAACTAATTTGAGGCTTATATATTAAATATTCAAAAATTTATTTTATAAGATTGATAAAATCTATGTTTTTATAAATAATATAATTAAACATAAAAAAAACTCTAATAAAGGATAAAAATATTAAAATTAAAACACAGAAATAAAAATCATTGAAATTTAATATGAGTAAAGTCAAATCTTTGATATTGAAAAGTGATTGTCTCATATTGCAAGTGCTTAAGGTGAAATTTAAGTAATTTATGTTAATTGATTGTTAAATGCAATTAGCTTTTTGATTAAGAGGTCCAGGAGGTCTCTGTTGAGGAAATGGTGAGTTTTGATTAAAGGAGTTCATCTTTTGTAAACTTTAGTCGAATCTTTGATATTGGAAAATGATTGTCTCAGATTGTAAGTGCTTAAGGTCAAATTAAAGTAATTTATGTGAATTGATTGTTATATGCAATTAGCTTTTTGATTAAGAGGTCCAGGAGGTCTCTGTTGAGGAAATGGTGAGTTTTGATGAAAGGGGTTCATCTTTTGTAAACTTTAGTCGAATCTTTGATATTGGAAAATGATTGTCTCAGATTGTAAGTGCTTAATGTCAAATTAAAGTAATTTATGTTAATTGATTGTTATAT
>ARYC01021168.1:0-15548 GCA_000711775.1 Oxytricha trifallax
GACCTGCCGCGCCGGGCCCTGAGCCTGGAACGCCAGATCCGCGACAACGGCGTCACCTACAACGTCTATGCGGACACCGACGGGCCGCAGCGGCCCTGGTCGCTGGACCTCTTCCCGCTGATCGTGCCGCCCGGCAGCTGGGCGCAGATCGAGACCGGCGTGCTGCAACGCGTGCGCATCCTCGACCGCGTGATGGCCGACGTGTACGGCCCGCAGGCCCTGCTGCAGGAAGGCCTGCTCCCCGCCGCCCTGGTGCGCGGCCATCCCGGCTACCTGCGCCAGATGCACGGCGTGAAGCCGCCCGGCGACACCTGGCTGCGCATCGCCGCCTTCGACCTGGCACGCGGGCCGGACGGCAACTGGTGGGTCGTCTCCCAGCGTACCCAGGCGCCCTCGGGCCTGGGCTACCTGCTGGAGAACCGGCTGGCCGTGTCGCGGCAGTTTCCACAGGCCTTCGAGTCGCTGCAGGTGCAGCGCCTGGCCGCCACCTACACGGCCATGATGGACGGCCTGCAGCGCATGTGCCCGGCCGGCTCGCCGCCGCACATCGCCCTGCTGACGCCAGGGCCGTACAATCAATTTACAGGGCGAGGAACAACGAATTAAATACGTTAAATGATTTTCGCAGCAAATAACTTTTTAGACCTCCGAACAATGCCTCAAGTTTATCCAAAGCCAAAATATGCTTTTTCACCATGGCAGCCCAGTATCTCCAAAACTACTGATTTGCTAGAGCTCATAAGTATCAGGTTAGAAAGCCAGGCTAAGAAAACCCAGGTTCATAGAGTCCTTTATCTGAGAAGTGAAAATGAGGGATTTTATGGACCATTGGAAAATGATGACTTTTGTATTTTCTGGAAGAATTTGACTTTGCCAAATCTAAAAATGCCTATAACTTTTGATTTTATGAAAAATCTCATGACACATCTTCATGACCACCCTACTATATTTGGGGTAATTTCAAGTAACTTTGGTCACATTCTCATTTTATCATAATTTTATATAACAAAAGTGACCACTGGTCATGGTCAACTTTTCTTTGTATAAAAATGTCAAATCATCATTTCAGGGAATATACAGGGCGAGGAACACGATTAAATAGGTTAAATGACTTTTTGCCCAGCCAATAACTTTTTATGACCATCCGAACCAATGCTCAATTCCAAAGCCAAAATATGTTTTTCACCATGGCAGCCCAGTATCTCCAAAACTACTGATTTGCTAGAGCTCATAAGTATCAGGTTACAAAGCCAGGCTAAGAAAACCAGCTTCATAGAGTCCTATATCTGAGAAGTGAAAATGAGGGATTTTATGGACATTGGAAAATATAAAGAATTTGACTTTGCCAAAATAAAAATCCTATAACTTTGATTTTATGAAAATCTCTGAACATTTTCATGACCACCCTACTATATTTGGGGTAATTTCAAGTAACTTTGGTCACATTCTCATTTCATCATAATTTTATATAACAAAAGTGACCAATGGATGGTCAACTTTTCTTTGTATAAAAATGTCAAATCATCATTTCAGGGAATATACAGGGCGAGGAACACGATTAAATAGGTTAAATGACTTATTGCCCAGCCAATAACTTTTTATGACCATCCGAACCAATGCTCAATTCCAAAGCCAAAATATGCTTTTCACCATGGCAGCCCAGTATCTCCAAAACTACTGATTTGCTAGAGCTCATAAGTATCAGGTTAGAAAGCCAGGCTAAGAAAACCCAGGTTCATAGAGTCCTATATCTGAGAAGTGAAAATGAGGGATTTTATGGACCATTGGAAAATGCTGACTTTTGTATTTTCTGGAAGAATTTGACTTTGCCAAATCTAAAAATGCCTATAACTTTTGATTTTATGAAAAATGTCATGACACATTTTCATGACCACCCTACTATATTTGGGGTAATTTCAAGTAACTTTGGTCACATTCTCATTTCATCATAATGTTATATAACAAAAGTGACCAATGGTCATGGTCAACTTTTCTTTGTATAAAAATGTCAAATCATCATTTCAGGGAATATACAGGGCGAGGAACACGATTAATAGGTTAAATGACTTATTGCCCAGCCAATAACTTTTTATGACCATCCGAACCAATGCTCAATTCCAAAGCCAAAATATGCTTTTCACCATGGCAGCCCAGTATCTCCAAAACTACTGATTTGCTAGAGCTATAAGTATCAGGTTAGAAAGCCAGGCTAAGAAAACCCAGGTTCATAGAGTCCTATATCTGAGAAGTGAAAATGAGGGATTTTATGGACCATTGGAAAATGCTGACTTTTGTATTTTCTGGAAGAATTTGACTTTGCCAAATCTAAAAATGCCTATAACTTTTGATTTTATGAAAAATGTCATGACACATTTTCATGACCACCCTACTATATTTGGGGTAATTTCAAGTAACTTTGGTCACATTCTCATTTCATCATAATTTTATATAACAAAAGTGACCAATGGTCATGGTCAACTTTTCTTTGTATAAAAATGTCAAATCATCATTTCAGGGAATATACAGGGCGAGGAACACGATTAAATAGGTTAAATGACTTATTGCCCAGCCAATAACTTTTTATGACCATCCGAACCAATGCTCAATTCCAAAGCCAAAATATGTTTTTCACCATGGAGCCAGTATCTCAAAACTCTGATTTGCTAGAGCTCATAAGTATCAGGTTAGAAAGCCAGGCTAAGAAAACCCAGGTTCATAGAGTCCTATATCTGAGAAGTGAAAATGAGGGATTTTATGGACCATTGGAAAATGATGACTTTTGTATTTTCTGGAAGAATTTGACTTTGCCAAATCTAAAAATGCCTATAACTTTTGATTTTATGAAAAATCTCATGACACATTTTCATGACCACCCTACTATATTTGGGGTAATTTCAAGTAACTTTGGTCACATTCTCATTTCATCATAATGTTATATAACAAAAGTGACCAATGGTCATGGTCAACTTTTCTTTGTATAAAAATGTCAAATCATCATTTCAGGGAATATACAGGGCGAGGAACACGATTAAATAGGTTAAATGACTTATTGCCCAGCCAATAACTTTTTATGCCTCCGAACAATGTCAATTCCAAAGCCAAAATATGTTTTTCAAGGGCAGCAGTATCTCCAAAACTACTGATTTGCTAGAGCTCATAAGTATCAGGTTAGAAAGCCAGGCTAAGAAAACCCAGGTTCATAGAGTCCTATATCTGAGAAGTGAAAATGAGGGATTTTATGGACCATTGGAAAATGATGACTTTTGTATTTTCTGGAAGAATTTGACTTTGCCAAATCTAAAAATGCCTATAACTTTTGATTTTATGAAAAATCTCATGACACATTTTCATGACCACCCTACTATATTTGGGGTAATTTCAAGTAACTTTGGTCACATTCTCATTTTATCATAATTTTATATAACAAAAGTGACCACTGGTCATGGTCAACTTTTCTTTGTATAAAAATGTCAAATCATCATTTCGGGAATATAAGGGCGAGGAACACGATTAAATAGGTTATGACTTTTTGCCAAGCAATAACTTTTATGACCTACCAACCAATGCTCAATTACAAAGCCAAAATATGTTTTTCACCATGGCAGCCCAGTATCTCCAAAACTACTGATTTGCTAGAGCTCATAAGTATCAGGTTAGAAAGCCAGGCTAAGAAAACACAGGTTCATAGAGTCCTATATCTGAGAAGTGAAAATGAGGGATTTTATGGACCATTGGAAAATGATGACTTTTGTATTTTCTGGAAGAATTTGACTTTGCCAAATCTAAAATGCCTTAATTTTGATTTTATGAAAAATTCATCACACATTTCATGACACCACTATTTGGGTAATTCCAAGTAAATTTGGTCACATTCTAATTTTATCATAATTTTATATAACAAAAGTGACCACTGGTCATGGTCAACTTTTCTTTGTATAAAAATGTCAAATCATCATTTCAGGGAATATACAGGGCGAGGAACACGATCAAATAGGTTAAATGACTTTTTGCCCAGCCAATAACTTTTTATGACCATCCGAACCAATGCTCAATTCCAAAGCCAAAATATGTTTTTCACCATGGCAGCCCAGTATCTCCAAACTACTGATTTGCTGAGATCATAAGTATCAGGTTAGAAAGCCAGGCTAAGAAAACCCAGGTTCATAGAGTCCTATATCTGAGAAGTGAAAATGAGGGATTTTATGGACCATTGGAAAATGCTGACTTTTGTATTTTCTGGAAGAATTTGACTTTGCCAAATCTAAAAATGCCTATAACTTTTGATTTTATGAAAAATGTCATGACACATTTTCATGACCACCCTACTATATTTGGGGTAATTTCAAGTAACTTTGGTCACATTCTCATTTTATCATAATTTTATTAACAAAGTGACATGGTATGGTCAACTTTTCTTTGTATAAAAATGTCAAATCATCATTTCAGGGAATATACAGGGCGAGGAACACGATTAAATAGGTTAAATGACTTTTTGCCCAGCCAATAACTTTTTATGACCATCCGAACCAATGCTCAATTCCAAAGCCAAAATATGTTTTTCACCATGGCAGCCCAGTATCTCCAAAACTACTGATTTGCTAGAGCTCATAAGTATCAGGTTAGAAAGCCAGGCTAAGAAAACCCAGGTTCATAGAGTCCTATATATGAGAAGTGAAAATGAGGGATTTTATGGACCATTGGAAAATGATGAATTTTGTATTTTCTGGAAGAATTTGACTTTGCCAAATCTAAAAATGCCTATAACTTTTGATTTTATGAAAAATCTCATGACACATTTTCATGACCACCCTACTATATTTGGGGTAATTTCAAGTAACTTTGGTCACAGTCTCATTTTATCATAATTTTATATAACAAAAGTGACCACTGGTCATGGTCAACTTTTCTTTGTATAAAAATGTCAAATCATCATTTCAGGGAATATACAGGGCGAGGAACACGATTAAATAGGTTAAATGACTTTTTGCCCAGCCAATAACTTTTTATGACCATCCGAACCAATGCTCAATTCAAAAGCCAAAATATGTTTTTCACCATGGCAGCCCAGTATCTCCAAAACTACTGATTTGCTAGAGCTCATAAGTATCAGGTTAGAAAGCCAGGCTAAGAAAACCCAGGTTCATAGAGTCCTATATTGAGAAGTGAAAATGAGGGATTATGGACCATGAATGATGATTTTGTATTTTCTGGAGAATTTGACTTTGCCAAATATAAAATGCCTATAACTTTTGATTTTATGAAAAATCTCATGACACATTTTCATGACCACCCTACTATATTTGGGGTAATTTCAAGTAACTTTGGTCACATTCTCATTTCATCATAATTTTATATAACAAAAGTGACCAATGGTCATGGTCAACTTTTCTTTGTATAAAAATGTCAAATCATCATTTCAGGGAATATACAGGGCGAGGAACACGATTAAATAGGTTAAATGACTTATTGCCCAGCCAATAACTTTTTATGACCCTCGACCAATGCTCAATTCCAAGCCAAATATGTTTTTCACCATGCAGCCAGTATCTCCAAAAACTATGATTTGCTAGAGTCATAAGTTAGGTTAGAAAGCCAGGCTAAGAAAACCCAGTTCATAGGTCCTATATCTGAGAAGTGAAAATAGGGATTTTAGGCCATTGGAAAATGATGAATTTTGTATTTTCTGGAGAATTTGACTTGCCAAATCTAAAAATGCCTTAATTTTGATTTTATGAATTCATGACACATTTTCATGACCACCCTACTATATTTGGGGTAATTTCAAGTAACTGTACCCATATCATAATTTTATATAACAAGTACCACGCGTAACTCGTATAAAAATGTCAATCATCCAGGAAAACAGGGCGAGGAACACGTTAAATAGGTTAAATGACTTGCCCAGCCAATAACTTTATGAACCTCCAACAATGCGCATTCAAAAGCCAAAATATGTTTTTCACATGGCCAGTATCTCCAAACTATGATTTTAGAGTCATAAGTATCAGGTTAGAAAGCCAGGCTAAGAAAACCCAGGTTCATAGAGTCCTATATCTGAGAAGTGAAAATGAGGGATTTTATGGACCATTGGAAAATGATGACTTTTGTATTTTCTGGAAGAATTTGACTTTGCCAAATCTAAAAATGCCTATAACTTTTGATTTTATGAAAAATCTCATGACACATTTTCATGACCACCCTACTATATTTGGGGTAATTTCAAGTAACTTTGGTCACATTCTCATTTCATCATAATTTTATATAACAAAAGTGACCAATGGTCATGGTCAACTTTTCTTTGTATAAAAATGTCAAATCATCATTTCAGGGAATATACAGGGCGAGGAACACGATTAAATAGGTTAAATGACTTATTGCCCAGCCAATAACTTTTTATGACCATCCGAACCAATGCTCAATTCCAAAGCCAAAATATGTTTTTCACCATGGCAGCCCAGTATCTCCAAAACTACTGATTTGCTAGAGCTCATAAGTATCAGGTTAGAAAGCCAGGCTAAGAAAACCCAGGTTCATAGAGTCCTATATCTGAGAAGTGAAAATGAGGGATTGTATGGACCATTGGAAAATGATGACTTTTGTATTTTCTGGAAGAATTTGACTTTGCCAAATCTAAAAATGCCTATAACTTTTGATTTTATGAAAAATCTCTGACACATTTTCATGACCACCCTACTATATTTGGGGTAATTTCAAGTAACTTTGGTCACATTCTCATTTCATCATAATTTTATATAACAAAAGTGACCAATGGTCATGGTCAACTTTTCTTTGTATAAAAATGTCAAATCATCATTTCAGGGAATATACAGGGCGAGGAACACGATTAAATAGGTTAAATGACTTATTGCCCAGCCAATAACTTTTTATGACCCTCCGAACCAATGCTCAATTCCAAAGCCAAAATATGTTTTTCACCATGGCAGCCCAGTATCTCCAAAACTACTGATTTGCTAGAGCTCATAAGTATCAGGTTAGAAAGCCAGGCTAAGAAAACACAGGTTCATAGAGTCCTATATCTGAGAAGTGAAAATGAGGGATTTTATGGACCATTGGAAAATGATGACTTTTGTATTTTCTGGAAGAATTTGACTTTGCCAAATCTAAGAATGCCTATAACTTTTGATTTTATGAAAAATCTCATGACACATTTTCATGACCACCCTACTATATTTGGGGTAATTTCAAGTAACTTTGGTCACATTCTCATTTTATCATAATTTTATATAACAAAAGTGACCACTGGTCATTGTCAACTTTTCTTTGTATAAAAATGTCAAATCATCATTTCAGGGAATATACAGGGCGAGGAACACGATTAAATAGGTTAAATGACTTTTTGCCCAGCCAATAACTTTTTATGACCCTCCGAACCAATGCTCAATTCCAAAGCCAAAATATGCTTTTCACCATGGCAGCCCAGTATCTCCAAAACTACTGATTTGCTAGAGCTCATAAGTATCAGGTTAGAAAGCCAGGCTAAGAAAACCCAGGTTCATAGAGTCCTATATCTGAGAAGTGAAAATGAGGGATTTTATGGACCATTGGAAAATGATGACTTTTGTATTTTCTGGAAGAATTTGACTTTGCCAAATCTACAAATGCCTATAACTTTTGATTTTATGAAAAATCTCATGACACTTTTCATGACCACCCTACTATATTTGGGGTAATTTCAAGTAACTTTGGTCACATTCTCATTTCATCATAATTTTATATAACAAAAGTGACCAATGGTCATGGTCAACTTTTCTTTGTATAAAAATGTCAAATCATCATTTCAGGGAATATACAGGGCGAGGAACACGATTAAATAGGTTAAATGACTTTTTGCCCAGCCAATAACTTTTTATGACCATCCGAACCAATGCTCAATTCCAAAGCCAAAATATGTTTTTCACCATGGCAGCCCAGTATCTCCAAAACTACTGATTTGCTAGAGCTCATAAGTATCAGGTTAGAAAGCCAGGCTAAGAAAACCCAGGTTCATAGAGTCCTATATATGAGAAGTGAAAATGAGGGATTTTATGGACCATTGGAAAATGATGACTTTTGTATTTTCTGGAAGAATTTGACTTTGCCAAATCTAAAAATGCCTATAACTTTTGATTTTATGAAAAATCTCATGACACATTTTCATGACCACCCTACTATATTTGGGGTAATTTCCAGTAACTTTGGTCACATTCTCATTTTATCATAATTTTATATAACAAAAGTGACCACTGGTCATGGTCAACTTTTCTTTGTATAAAAATGTCAAATCATCATTTCAGGGAATATACAGGGCGAGGAACACGATTAAATAGGTTAAATGACTTTTTGCCCAGCCAATAACTTTTTATGACCATCCGAACCAATGCTCAATTCCAAAGCCAAAATATGTTTTTCACCATGGCAGCCCAGTATCTCCAAAACTACTGATTTGCTAGAGCTCATAAGTATCAGGTTAGAAAGCCAGGCTAAGAAAACCCAGGTTCATAGAGTCCTATATCTGAGAAGTGAAAATGAGGGATTGTATGGACCATTGGAAAATGATGACTTTTGTATTTTCTGGAAGAATTTGACTTTGCCAAATCTAAAAATGCCTATAACTTTTGATTTTATGAAAAATCTCATGACACATTTTCATGACCACCCTACTATATTTTGGGTAATTTCAAGTAACTTTGGTCACATTCTCATTTTATCATAATTTTATATAACAAAAGTGACCACTGGTCATGGTCAACTTTTCTTTGTATAAAAATGTCAAATCATCATTTCAGGGAATATACAGGGCGAGGAACACGATTAAATAGGTTAAATGACTTTTTGCCCAGCCAATAACTTTTTATGACCATCCGAACCAATGCTCAATTCCAAAGCCAAAATATGTTTTTCACCATGGCAGCCCAGTATCTCCAAAACTACTGATTTGCTAGAGCTCATAAGTATCAGGTTAGAAAGCCAGGCTAAGAAAACCCAGGTTCATAGAGTCCTATATCTGAGAAGTGAAAATGAGGTATTTTATGGACCATTGGAAAATGATGACTTTTGTATTTTCTGGAAGAATTTGACTTTGCCAAATCTAAAAATGCCTATAACTTTTGATTTTATGAAAAATCTCATGACACATTTTCATGACCACCCTACTATATTTGGGGTAATTTCAAGTAACTTTGGTCACAGTCTCATTTTATCATAATTTTATATAACAAAAGTGACCACTGGTCATGGTCAACTTTTCTTTGTATAAAAATGTCAAATCATCATTTCAGGGAATATACAGGGCGAGGAACACGATTAAATAGGTTAAATGACTTTTTGCCCAGCCAATAACTTTTTATGACCATCCGAACCAATGCTCAATTCCAAAGCCAAAATATGTTTTTCACCATGGCAGCCCAGTATCTCCAAAACTACTGATTTGCTAGAGCTCATAAGTATCAGGTTAGAAAGCCAGGCTAAGAAAACCCAGGTTCATAGAGTCCTATATCTGAGAAGTGAAAATGAGGGATTTTATGGACCATTGGAAAATGCTGACTTTTGTATTTTCTGGAAGAATTTGACTTTGCCAAATCTAAAAATGCCTATAACTTTTGATTTTATGAAAAATGTCATGACACATTTTCATGACCACCCTACTATATTTGGGGTAATTTCAAGTAACTTTGGTCACATTCTCATTTTATCATAATTTTATATAACAAAAGTGACCACTGGTCAATGGTCAACTTTTCTTTGTATAAAAATGTCAAATCATCATTTCAGGGAATATACAGGGCGAGGAACACGATTAAATAGGTTAAATGACTTTTTGCCCAGCCAATAACTTTTTATGACCATCCGAACCAATGCTCAATTCCAAAGCCAAAATATGTTTTTCACCATGGCAGCCCAGTATCTCCAAAACTACTGATTTGCTAGAGCTCATAAGTATCAGGTTAGAAAGCCAGGCTAAGAAAACCCAGGTTCATAGAGTCCTTTATCTGAGAAGTGAAAATGAGGGATTTTATGGACCATTGGAAAATGATGACTTTTGTATTTTCTGGAAGAATTTGACTTTGCCAAATCTAAAAATGCCTATAACTTTTGATTTTATGAAAAATCTCATGACACATTTTCATGACCACCCTACTATATTTGGGGTAATTTCCAGTAACTTTGGTCACATTCTCATTTTATCATAATTTTATATAACAAAAGTGACCACTGGTCATGGTCAACTTTTCTTTGTATAAAAATGTCAAATCATCATTTCAGGGAATGTACAGGGCGAGGAACACGATTAAATAGGTTAAATGACTTTTTGCCCAGCCAATAACTTTTTATGACCCTCCGAACCAATGCTCAATTCCAAAGCCAAAATATGTTTTTCACCATGGCAGCCCAGTATCTCCAAAACTACTGATTTGCTAGAGCTCATAAGTATTAGGTTACAAAGCCAGGCTAAGAAAACCCAGGTTCATAGAGTCCTATATCTGAGAAGTGAAAATGAGGGATTTTATGGACCATTGGAAAATGATGACTTTTGTATTTTCTGGAAGAATTTGACTTTGCCAAATCTAAAAATGCCTATAACTTTTGATTTTATGAAAAATCTCATGACACATTTTCATGACCACCCTACTATATTTGGGGTAATTTCAAGTAACTTTGGTCACATTCTCATTTCATCATAATTTTATATAACAAAAGTGACCAATGGTCATGGTCAACTTTTCTTTGTATAAAAATGTCAAATCATCATTTCAGGGAATATACAGGGCGAGGAACACGATTAAATAGGTTAAATGACTTATTGCCCAGCCAATAACTTTTTATGACCCTCCGAACCAATGCTCAATTCCAAAGCCAAAATATGTTTTTCACCATGGCAGCCCAGTATCTCCAAAACTACTGATTTGCTAGAGCTCATAAGTATCAGGTTAGAAAGCCAGGCTAAGAAAACCCAGGTTCATAGAGTCCTATATCTGAGAAGTGAAAATGAGGGATTGTATGGACCATTGGAAAATGATGACTTTTGTATTTTCTGGAAGAATTTGACTTTGCCAAATCTAAAAATGCCTATAACTTTTGATTTTATGAAAAATCTCATGACACATTTTCATGACCACCCTACTATATTTGGGGTAATTTCAAGTAACTTTGGTCACATTCTCATTTCATCATAATTTTATATAACAAAAGTGACCAATGGTCATGGTCAACTTTTCTTTGTATAAAAATGTCAAATCATCATTTCAGGGAATATACAGGGCGAGGAACACGATTAAATAGGTTAAATGACTTATTGCCCAGCCAATAACTTTTTATGACCCTCCGAACCAATGCTCAATTCAAAAGCCAAAATATGTTTTTCACCATGGCAGCCCAGTATCTCCAAAACTACTGATTTGCTAGAGCTCATAAGTATCAGGTTAGAAAGCCAGGCTAAGAAAACCCAGGTTCATAGAGTCCTATATCTGAGAAGTGAAAATGAGGGATTTTATGGACCATTGGAAAATGATGACTTTTGTATTTTCTGGAAGAATTTGACTTAGCCAAATCTAAAAATGCCTATAACTTTTGATTTTATGAAAAATCTCATGACACATTTTCATGACCACCCTACTATATTTGGGGTAATTTCAAGTAACTTGGTCACATTCTCATTTTATCATAATTTTATATAACAAAAGTGACCACTGGTCATGGTCAACTTTTCTTTGTATAAAAATGTCAAATCATCATTTCAGGGAATATACAGGGCGAGGAACACGATTAAATAGGTTAAATGACTTTTTGCCCAGCCAATAACTTTTTATGACCATCCGAACCAATGCTCAATTCCAAAGCCAAAATATGTTTTTCACCATGGCAGCCCAGTATCTCCAAAACTACTGATTTGCTAGAGCTCATAAGTATCAGGTTAGAAAGCCAGGCTAAGAAAACCCAGGTTCATAGAGTCCTATATCTGAGAAGTGAAAATGAGGTATTTTATGGACCATTGGAAAATGATGACTTTTGTATTTTCTGGAAGAATTTGACTTTGCCAAATCTAAAAATGCCTATAACTTTTGATTTTATGAAAAATCTCATGACACATTTTCATGACCACCCTACTATATTTGGGGTAATTTCCAGTAACTTTGGTCACATTCTCATTTTATCATAATTTTATATAACAAAAGTGACCACTGGTCATGGTCAACTTTTCTTTGTATAAAAATGTCAAATCATCATTTCAGGGAATATACAGGGCGAGGAACACGATTAAATAGGTTAAATGACTTTTTGCCCAGCCAATAACTTTTTATGACCCTCCGAACCAATGCTCAATTCAAAAGCCAAAATATGTTTTTCACCATGGCAGCCCAGTATCTCCAAAACTACTGATTTGCTAGAGCTCATAAGTATCAGGTTAGAAAGCCAGGCTAAGAAAACCCAGGTTCATAGAGTCCTATATCTGAGAAGTGAAAATGAGGGATTGTATGGACCATTGGAAAATGATGACTTTTGTATTTTCTGGAAGAATTTGACTTTGCCAAATCTAAAAATGCCTATAACTTTTGATTTTATGAAAAATCTCATGACACATTTTCATGACCACCCTACTATATTTGGGGTAACTTCAAGTAACTTTGGTCACATTCTCATTTTATCATAATTTTATATAACAAAAGTGACCACTGGTCATTGGTCAACTTTTCTTTGTATAAAAATGTCAAATCATCATTTCAGGGAATATACAGGGCGAGGAACACGATTAAATAGGTTAAATGACTTTTTGCCCAGCCAATAACTTTTTATGACCATCCGAACCAATGCTCAATTCCAAAGCCAAAATATGTTTTTCACCATGGCAGCCCAGTATCTCCAAAACTACTGATTTGCTAGAGCTCATAAGTATCAGGTTACAAAGCCAGGCTAAGAAAACCCAGGTTCATAGAGTCCTATATCTGAGAAGTGAAAATGAGGGATTTTATGGACCATTGGAAAATGATGACTTTTGTATTTTCTGGAAGAATTTGACTTTGCCAAATCTAAAAATGCCTATAACTTTTGATTTTATGAAAAATCTCATGACACATTTTCATGACCACCCTACTATATTTTGGGTAATTTCAAGTAACTTTGGTCACATTCTCATTTTATCATAATTTTATATAACAAAAGTGACCACTGGTCATGGTCAACTTTTCTTTGTATAAAAATGTCAAATCATCATTTCAGGGAATATACAGGGCGAGGAACACGATTAAATAGGTTAAATGACTTTTTGCCCAGCCAATAACTTTTTATGACCATCCGAACCAATGCTCAATTCCAAAGCCAAAATATGTTTTTCACCATGGCAGCCCAGTATCTCCAAAACTACTGATTTGCTAGAGCTCATAAGTATCGTTAGAAAAAAGCGGGTAAAAACCCAGGTTCATAGAGCTCCTATATCTGAGATGTGAAAATGAGGGGATTTTATGGACATTGGGAAAATGATGACTTTGTAATTTCTGAAGAATTTGACTTTGCCAAATCTAAAAATGCCTATAACTTTTGATTTTATGAAAAATCTCATGACACATTTTCATGACCACCCTACTATATTTGGGGTAACTTCAAGTAACTTTGGTCACATTCTCATTTTATCATAATTTTATATAACAAAAGTGACCACTGGTCATGGTCAACTTTTCTTTGTATAAAAATGTCAAATCATCATTTCAGGGAATATACAGGGCGAGGAACAGGATTAAATAGGTTAAATGACTTTTTGCCCAGCCAATAACTTTTTATGACCCTCCGAACCAATGCTCAATTCCAAAGCCAAAATATGTTTTTCACCATGGCAGCCCAGTATCTCCAAAACTACTGATTTGCTAGAGCTCATAAGTATCAGGTTAGAAAGCCAGGCTAAGAAAACCCAGGTTCATAGAGTCCTATATCTGAGAAGTGAAAATGAGGGATTTTATGGACCATTGGAAAATGATGACTTTTGTATTTTCTGGAAGAATTTGACTTAGCCAAATCTAAAAATGCCTATAACTTTTGATTTTATGAAAAATCTCATGACACATTTTCATGACCACCCTACTATATTTGGGGTAATTTCAAGTAACTTTGGTCACATTCTCATTTCATCATAATTTTATATAACAAAAGTGACCAATGGTCATGGTCAACTTTTCTTTGTATAAAAATGTCAAATCATCATTTCAGGGAATATACAGGGCGAGGAACACGATTAAATAGGTTAAATGACTTATTGCCCAGCCAATAACTTTTTATGACCTCCGAACCAATGCTCAATTCCAAAGCCAAAATATGTTTTTCACCATGGCAGCCCAGTATCTCCAAAACTACTGATTTGCTAGAGCTCATAAGTATCAGGTTAGAAAGCCAGGCTAAGAAAACCCAGGTTCATAGAGTCCTATATCTGAGAAGTGAAAATGAGGGATTTTATGGACCATTGGAAAATGCTGACTTTTGTATTTTCTGGAAGAATTTGACTTTGCCAAATCTAAAAATGCCTATAACTTTTGATTTTATGAAAAATGTCATGACACATTTTCATGACCACCCTACTATATTTGGGGTAATTTCAAGTAACTTTGGTCACATTCTCATTTCATCATAATTTTATATAACAAAAGTGACCAATGGTCATGGTCAACTTTTCTTTGTATAAAAATGTCAAATCATCATTTCAGGGAATATACAGGGCGAGGAACACGATTAAATAGGTTAAATGACTTATTGCCCAGCCAATAACTTTTTATGACCTCCGAACCAATGCTCAATTCCAAAGCCAAAAATATGTTTTTCACCATGGCAGCCCAGTATCTCCAAAATACTGATTGCCTAGAGCTTCAAGTATCAGGTTAGAAAGCCAGGCTAAGAAAACCCAGGTTCATAGAGTCCTATATCTGAGAAGTGAAAATGAGGGATTTTATGGACCATTGGAAAATGCTGACTTTTGTATTTTCTGGAAGAATTTGACTTTGCCAAATCTAAAAATGCCTATAACTTTTGATTTTATGAAAAATGTCATGACACATTTTCATGACCACCCTACTATATTTGGGGTAATTTCAAGTAACTTTGGTCACATTCTCATTTTATCATAATTTTATATAACAAAAGTGACCACTGGTCCTGGTCAACTTTTCTTTGTATAAAAATGTCAAATCATCTTTCAGGGAATATACAGGGCGAGGAACACGATTAAATAGGTTAAATGACTTTTTGCCCAGCCAATAACTTTTTATGACCCTCCGAACCAATGCTCAATTCAAAAGCCAAAATATGTTTTTCACCATGGCAGCCCAGTATCTCCAAAACTACTGATTTGCTAGAGCTCATAAGTATCAGGTTAGAAAGCCAGGCTAAGAAAACCCAGGTTCATAGAGTCCTATATCTGAGAAGTGAAAATGAGGGATTTTATGGACCATTGGAAAATGCTGACTTTTGTATTTTCTGGAAGAATTTGACTTTGCCAAATCTAAAAATGCCTATAACTTTTGATTTTATGAAAAATGTCATGACACATTTTCATGACCACCCTACTATAT
>ARYC01021169.1:0-15988 GCA_000711775.1 Oxytricha trifallax
GTTAGAAAGCCAGGCTAAGAAAACCCAGGTTCATAGAGTCCTATATCTGAGAAGTGAAAATGAGGGATTTTATGGACCATTGGAAAATGCTGACTTTTGTATTTTCTGGAAGAATTTGACTTTGCCAAATCTAAAAATGCCTATAACTTTTGATTTTATGAAAAATGTCATGACACATTTTCATGACCACCCTACTATATTTGGGGTAATTTCAAGTAACTTTGGTCACATTCTCATTTTATCATAATTTTATATAACAAAAGTGACCACTGGTCCTGGTCAACTTTTCTTTGTATAAAAATGTCAAATCATCATTTCAGGGAATATACAGGGCGAGGAACACGATTAAATAGGTTAAATGACTTTTTGCCCAGCCAATAACTTTTTATGACCCTCCGAACCAATGCTCAATTCCAAAGCCAAAATATGTTTTTCACCATGGCAGCCCAGTATCTCCAAAACTACTGATTTGCTAGAGCTCATAAGTATCAGGTTAGAAAGCCAGGCTAAGAAAACACAGGTTCATAGAGTCCTATATCTGAGAAGTGAAAATGAGGGATTTTATGGACCATTGGAAAATGATGACTTTTGTATTTTCTGGAAGAATTTGACTTTGCCAAATCTAAAGATGCCTATAACTTTTGATTTTATGAAAAATCTCATGACACATTTTCATGACCACCCTACTATATTTGGGGTAATTTCAAGTAACTTTGGTCACATTCTCATTTTAATATAATTTTATATAAAAAAGTGACCACTGGTATGGTCAACTTTTCTTGTATAAAAATGTCTAAATATCATTTCAGGGAATATCCGGGCGAGGAACACGATTAATAGTAAATGACTTTTTGCCCAGCCAATAACTTTTTATGACCCTTCGACAATGCTCAATTCCAAAGCGTAAAATATGTTTTCACCATGCAGCCCAGTCTTCCAAAACTACCTGATTTGCTAGAGCTCATAAGTATCAGGTTAGAAAGCCAGGCTAAGAAAACCCAGGTTCATAGAGTCCTATATCTGAGAAGTGAAAATGAGGGATTTTATGGACCATTGGAAAATGCTGACTTTTGTATTTTCTGGAAGAATTTGACTTTGCCAAATCTAAAAATGCCTATAACTTTTGATTTTATGAAAAATGTCATGACACATTTTCATGACCACCCTACTATATTTGGGGTAATTTCAAGTAACTTTGGTCACATTCTCATTTCATCATAATTTTATATAACAAAAGTGACCAATGGTCATGGTCAACTTTTCTTTGTATAAAAATGTCAAATCATCATTTCAGGGAATATACAGGGCGAGGAACACGATTAAATAGGTTAAATGACTTATTGCCCAGCCAATAACTTTTTATGACCATCCGAACCAATGCTCAATTCCAAAGCCAAAATATGTTTTTCACCATGGCAGCCCAGTATCTCCAAAACTACTGATTTGCTAGAGCTCATAAGTATCAGGTTAGAAAGCCAGGCTAAGAAAACCCAGGTTCATAGAGTCCTATATCTGAGAAGTGAAAATGAGGGATTTTATGGACCATTGGAAAATGATGACTTTTGTATTTTCTGGAAGAATTTGACTTAGCCAAATCTAAAAATGCCTATAACTTTTGATTTTATGAAAAATCTCATGACACATTTTCATGACCACCCTACTATATTTGGGGTAATTTCAAGTAACTTTGGTCACATTCTCATTTTATCATAATTTTATATAACAAAAGTGACCACTGGTCATGGTCAACTTTTCTTTGTATAAAAATGTCAAATCATCATTTCAGGGAATATACAGGGCGAGGAACACGATTAAATAGGTTAAATGACTTTTTGCCCAGCCAATAACTTTTTATGACCATCCGAACCAATGCTCAATTCCAAAGCCAAAATATGTTTTTCACCATGGCAGCCCAGTATCTCCAAAACTACTGATTTGCTAGAGCTCATAAGTATCAGGTTAGAAAGCCAGGCTAAGAAAACCCAGGTTCATAGAGTCCTATATCTGAGAAGTGAAAATGAGGGATTTTATGGACCATTGGAAAATGCTGACTTTTGTATTTTCTGGAAGAATTTGACTTTGCCAAATCTAAAAATGCCTATAACTTTTGATTTTATGAAAAATGTCATGACACATTTTCATGACCACCCTACTATATTTGGGGTAATTTCAAGTAACTTTGGTCACATTCTCATTTTATCATAATTTTATATAACAAAAGTGACCACTGGTCATGGTCAACTTTTCTTTGTATAAAAATGTCAAATCATCATTTCAGGGAATATACAGGGCGAGGAACACGATTAAATAGGTTAAATGACTTTTTGCCCAGCCAATAACTTTTTATGACCCTCCGAACCAATGCTCAATTCCAAAGCCAAAATATGTTTTTCACCATGGCAGCCCAGTATCTCCAAAACTACTGATTTGCTAGAGCTCATAAGTATCAGGTTAGAAAGCCAGGCTAAGAAAACCCAGGTTCATAGAGTCCTATATCTGAGAAGTGAAAATGAGGGATTTTATGGACCATTGGAAAATGATGACTTTTGTATTTTCTGGAAGAATTTGACTTTGCCAAATCTAAAAATGCCTATAACTTTTGATTTTATGAAAAATCTCATGACACATTTTCATGACCACCCTACTATATTTGGGGTAATTTCAAGTAACTTTGGTCACATTCTCATTTTATCATAATTTTATATAACAAAAGTGACCACTGGTCATGGTCAACTTTTCTTTGTATAAAAATGTCAAATCATCATTTCAGGGAATATACAGGGCGAGGAACACGATTAAATAGGTTAAATGACTTTTTGCCCAGCCAATAACTTTTTATGACCCTCCGAACCAATGCTCAATTCCAAAGCCAAAATATGTTTTTCACCATGGCAGCCCAGTATCTCCAAAACTACTGATTTGCTAGAGCTCATAAGTATCAGGTTAGAAAGCCAGGCTAAGAAAACCCAGGTTCATAGAGTCCTATATCTGAGAAGTGAAAATGAGGGATTTTATGGACCATTGGAAAATGATGACTTTTGTATTTTCTGGAAGAATTTGACTTTGCCAAATCTAAAAATGCCTATAACTTTTGATTTTATGAAAAATCTCATGACACATTTTCATGACCACCCTACTATATTTGGGGTAATTTCAAGTAACTTTGGTCACATTCTCATTTTATCATAATTTTATATAACAAAAGTGACCACTGGTCATGGTCAACTTTTCTTTGTATAAAAATGTCAAATCATCATTTCAGGGAATATACAGGGCGAGGAACACGATTAAATAGGTTAAATGACTTTTTGCCCAGCCAATAACTTTTTATGACCCTCCGAACCAATGCTCAATTCCAAAGCCAAAATATGTTTTTCACCATGGCAGCCCAGTATCTCCAAAACTACTGATTTGCTAGAGCTCATAAGTATCAGGTTAGAAAGCCAGGCTAAGAAAACCCAGGTTCATAGAGTCCTTTATCTGAGAAGTGAAAATGAGGGATTTTATGGACCATTGGAAAATGATGACTTTTGTATTTTCTGGAAGAATTTGACTTTGCCAAATCTAAAAATGCCTATAACTTTTGATTTTATGAAAAATCTCATGACACATTTTCATGACCACCCTACTATATTTGGGGTAATTTCAAGTAACTTTGGTCACATTCTCATTTTATCATAATTTTATATAACAAAAGTGACCACTGGTCATGGTCAACTTTTCTTTGTATAAAAATGTCAAATCATCATTTCAGGGAATATACAGGGCGAGGAACACGATTAAATAGGTTAAATGACTTTTTGCCCAGCCAATAACTTTTTATGACCCTCCGAACCAATGCTCAATTCCAAAGCCAAAATATGTTTTTCACCATGGCAGCCCAGTATCTCCAAAACTACTGATTTGCTAGAGCTCATAAGTATCAGGTTAGAAAGCCAGGCTAAGAAAACCCAGGTTCATAGAGTCCTATATCTGAGAAGTGAAAATGAGGGATTTTATGGACCATTGGAAAATGATGACTTTTGTATTTTCTGGAAGAATTTGACTTTGCCAAATCTAAAAATGCCTATAACTTTTGATTTTATGAAAAATCTCATGACACATTTTCATGACCACCCTACTATATTTGGGGTAATTTCAAGTAACTTTGGTCACATTCTCATTTTATCATAATTTTATATAACAAAAGTGACCACTGGTCATGGTCAACTTTTCTTTGTATAAAAATGTCAAATCATCATTTCAGGGAATATACAGGGCGAGGAACACGATTAAATAGGTTAAATGACTTTTTGCCCAGCCAATAACTTTTTATGACCCTCCGAACCAATGCTCAATTCCAAAGCCAAAATATGTTTTTCACCATGGCAGCCCAGTATCTCCAAAACTACTGATTTGCTAGAGCTCATAAGTATCAGGTTAGAAAGCCAGGCTAAGAAAACCCAGGTTCATAGAGTCCTATATCTGAGAAGTGAAAATGAGGGATTTTATGGACCATTGGAAAATGATGACTTTTGTATTTTCTGGAAGAATTTGACTTTGCCAAATCTAAAAATGCCTATAACTTTTGATTTTATGAAAAATCTCATGACACATTTTCATGACCACCCTACTATATTTGGGGTAATTTCAAGTAACTTTGGTCACATTCTCATTTTATCATAATTTTATATAACAAAAGTGACCACTGGTCATGGTCAACTTTTCTTTGTATAAAAATGTCAAATCATCATTTCAGGGAATATACAGGGCGAGGAACACGATTAAATAGGTTAAATGACTTTTTGCCCAGCCAATAACTTTTTATGACCCTCCGAACCAATGCTCAATTCAAAAGCCAAAATATGTTTTTCACCATGGCAGCCCAGTATCTCCAAAACTACTGATTTGCTAGAGCTCATAAGTATCAGGTTAGAAAGCCAGGCTAAGAAAACACCAGGTTATAGAGTCCTATATCTGAGAAGTGAAAATGAGGGATTTTATGGACCATTGGAAAATGATGACTTTTGTATTTTCTGGAAGAATTTGACTTTGCCAAATCTAAAGATGCCTATAACTTTTGATTTTATGAAAAATCTCATGACACATTTTCATGACCACCCTACTATATTTGGGGTAATTTCAAGTAACTTTGGTCACATTCTCATTTTATCATAATTTTATATAACAAAAGTGACCACTGGTCATGGTCAACTTTTCTTTGTATAAAAATGTCAAATCATCATTTCAGGGAATATACAGGGCGAGGAACACGATTAAATAGGTTAAATGACTTTTTGCCCAGCCAATAACTTTTTATGACCCTCCGAACCAATGCTCAATTCCAAAGCCAAAATATGTTTTTCACCATGGCAGCCCAGTATCTCCAAAACTACTGATTTGCTAGAGCTCATAAGTATCAGGTTAGAAAGCCAGGCTAAGAAAACCCAGGTTCATAGAGTCCTATATCTGAGAAGTGAAAATGAGGGATTTTATGGACCATTGGAAAATGATGACTTTTGTATTTTCTGGAAGAATTTGACTTTGCCAAATCTAAAAATGCCTATAACTTTTGATTTTATGAAAAATCTCATGACACATTTTCATGACCACCCTACTATATTTGGGGTAATTTCAAGTAACTTTGGTCACATTCTCATTTTATCATAATTTTATATAACAAAAGTGACCACTGGTCATGGTCAACTTTTCTTTGTATAAAAATGTCAAATCATCATTTCAGGGAATATACAGGGCGAGGAACACGATTAAATAGGTTAAATGACTTTTTGCCCAGCCAATAACTTTTTATGACCATCCGAACCAATGCTCAATTCCAAAGCCAAAATATGTTTTTCACCATGGCAGCCCAGTATCTCCAAAACTACTGATTTGCTAGAGCTCATAAGTATCAGGTTAGAAAGCCAGGCTAAGAAAACCCAGGTTCATAGAGTCCTATATCTGAGAAGTGAAAATGAGGGATTTTATGGACCATTGGAAAATGATGACTTTTGTATTTTCTGGAAGAATTTGACTTTGCCAAATCTAAAAATGCCTATAACTTTTGATTTTATGAAAAATCTCATGACACATTTTCATGACCACCCTACTATATTTGGGGTAATTTCAAGTAACTTTGGTCACATTCTCATTTTATCATAATTTTATATAACAAAAGTGACCACTGGTCATGGTCAACTTTTCTTTGTATAAAAATGTCAAATCATCATTTCAGGGAATATACAGGGCGAGGAACACGATTAAATAGGTTAAATGACTTTTTGCCCAGCCAATAACTTTTTATGACCATCCGAACCAATGCTCAATTCCAAAGCCAAAATATGTTTTTCACCATGGCAGCCCAGTATCTCCAAAACTACTGATTTGCTAGAGCTCATAAGTATCAGGTTAGAAAGCCAGGCTAAGAAAACCCAGGTTCATAGAGTCCTATATCTGAGAAGTGAAAATGAGGGATTTTATGGACCATTGGAAAATGATGACTTTTGTATTTTCTGGAAGAATTTGACTTTGCCAAATCTAAAAATGCCTATAACTTTTGATTTTATGAAAAATCTCATGACACATTTTCATGACCACCCTACTATATTTGGGGTAATTTCAAGTAACTTTGGTCACATTCTCATTTTATCATAATTTTATATAACAAAAGTGACCACTGGTCATGGTCAACTTTTCTTTGTATAAAAATGTCAAATCATCATTTCAGGGAATATACAGGGCGAGGAACACGATTAAATAGGTTAAATGACTTTTTGCCCAGCCAATAACTTTTTATGACCCTCCGAACCAATGCTCAATTCCAAAGCCAAAATATGTTTTTCACCATGGCAGCCCAGTATCTCCAAAACTACTGATTTGCTAGAGCTCATAAGTATCAGGTTAGAAAGCCAGGCTAAGAAAACCCAGGTTCATAGAGTCCTATATCTGAGAAGTGAAAATGAGGGATTTTATGGACCATTGGAAAATGATGACTTTTGTATTTTCTGGAAGAATTTGACTTTGCCAAATCTAAAAATGCCTATAACTTTTGATTTTATGAAAAATCTCATGACACATTTTCATGACCACCCTACTATATTTGGGGTAATTTCAAGTAACTTTGGTCACATTCTCATTTTATCATAATTTTATATAACAAAAGTGACCACTGGTCATGGTCAACTTTTCTTTGTATAAAAATGTCAAATCATCATTTCAGGGAATATACAGGGCGAGGAACACGATTAAATAGGTTAAATGACTTTTTGCCCAGCCAATAACTTTTTATGACCCTCCGAACCAATGCTCAATTCCAAAGCCAAAATATGTTTTTCACCATGGCAGCCCAGTATCTCCAAAACTACTGATTTGCTAGAGCTCATAAGTATCAGGTTAGAAAGCCAGGCTAAGAAAACCCAGGTTCATAGAGTCCTATATCTGAGAAGTGAAAATGAGGGATTTTATGGACCATTGGAAAATGATGACTTTTGTATTTTCTGGAAGAATTTGACTTTGCCAAATCTAAAAATGCCTATAACTTTTGATTTTATGAAAAATCTCATGACACATTTTCATGACCACCCTACTATATTTGGGGTAATTTCAAGTAACTTTGGTCACATTCTCATTTTATCATAATTTTATATAACAAAAGTGACCACTGGTCATGGTCAACTTTTCTTTGTATAAAAATGTCAAATCATCATTTCAGGGAATATACAGGGCGAGGAACACGATTAAATAGGTTAAATGACTTTTTGCCCAGCCAATAACTTTTTATGACCCTCCGAACCAATGCTCAATTCCAAAGCCAAAATATGTTTTTCACCATGGCAGCCCAGTATCTCCAAAACTACTGATTTGCTAGAGCTCATAAGTATCAGGTTAGAAAGCCAGGCTAAGAAAACCCAGGTTCATAGAGTCCTATATCTGAGAAGTGAAAATGAGGGATTTTATGGACCATTGGAAAATGCTGACTTTTGTATTTTCTGGAAGAATTTGACTTTGCCAAATCTAAAAATGCCTATAACTTTTGATTTTATGAAAAATGTCATGACACATTTTCATGACCACCCTACTATATTTGGGGTAATTTCAAGTAACTTTGGTCACATTCTCATTTTATCATAATTTTATATAACAAAAGTGACCACTGGTCATGGTCAACTTTTCTTTGTATAAAAATGTCAAATCATCATTTCAGGGAATATACAGGGCGAGGAACACGATTAAATAGGTTAAATGACTTTTTGCCCAGCCAATAACTTTTTATGACCATCCGAACCAATGCTCAATTCCAAAGCCAAAATATGTTTTTCACCATGGCAGCCCAGTATCTCCAAAACTACTGATTTGCTAGAGCTCATAAGTATCAGGTTAGAAAGCCAGGCTAAGAAAACCCAGGTTCATAGAGTCCTATATCTGAGAAGTGAAAATGAGGGATTTTATGGACCATTGGAAAATGATGACTTTTGTATTTTCTGGAAGAATTTGACTTTGCCAAATCTAAAAATGCCTATAACTTTTGATTTTATGAAAAATCTCATGACACATTTTCATGACCACCCTACTATATTTGGGGTAATTTCAAGTAACTTTGGTCACATTCTCATTTTATCATAATTTTATATAACAAAAGTGACCACTGGTCATGGTCAACTTTTCTTTGTATAAAAATGTCAAATCATCATTTCAGGGAATATACAGGGCGAGGAACACGATTAAATAGGTTAAATGACTTTTTGCCCAGCCAATAACTTTTTATGACCCTCCGAACCAATGCTCAATTCCAAAGCCAAAATATGTTTTTCACCATGGCAGCCCAGTATCTCCAAAACTACTGATTTGCTAGAGCTCATAAGTATCAGGTTAGAAAGCCAGGCTAAGAAAACCCAGGTTCATAGAGTCCTATATCTGAGAAGTGAAAATGAGGGATTTTATGGACCATTGGAAAATGATGACTTTTGTATTTTCTGGAAGAATTTGACTTTGCCAAATCTAAAAATGCCTATAACTTTTGATTTTATGAAAAATCTCATGACACATTTTCATGACCACCCTACTATATTTGGGGTAATTTCAAGTAACTTTGGTCACATTCTCATTTTATCATAATTTTATATAACAAAAGTGACCACTGGTCATGGTCAACTTTTCTTTGTATAAAAATGTCAAATCATCATTTCAGGGAATATACAGGGCGAGGAACACGATTAAATAGGTTAAATGACTTTTTGCCCAGCCAATAACTTTTTATGACCATCCGAACCAATGCTCAATTCCAAAGCCAAAATATGTTTTTCACCATGGCAGCCCAGTATCTCCAAAACTACTGATTTGCTAGAGCTCATAAGTATCAGGTTAGAAAGCCAGGCTAAGAAAACCCAGGTTCATAGAGTCCTATATCTGAGAAGTGAAAATGAGGGATTTTATGGACCATTGGAAAATGATGACTTTTGTATTTTCTGGAAGAATTTGACTTTGCCAAATCTAAAAATGCCTATAACTTTTGATTTTATGAAAAATCTCATGACACATTTTCATGACCACCCTACTATATTTGGGGTAATTCCAAGTAACTTTGGTCACATTCTCATTTTATCATAATTTTATATAACAAAAGTGACCACTGGTCATGGTCAACTTTTCTTTGTATAAAAATGTCAAATCATCATTTCAGGGAATATACAGGGCGAGGAACACGATTAAATAGGTTAAATGACTTTTTGCCCAGCCAATAACTTTTTATGACCATCCGAACCAATGCTCAATTCCAAAGCCAAAATATGTTTTTCACCATGGCAGCCCAGTATCTCCAAAACTACTGATTTGCTAGAGCTCATAAGTATCAGGTTAGAAAGCCAGGCTAAGAAAACCCAGGTTCATAGAGTCCTATATATGAGAAGTGAAAATGAGGGATTTTATGGACCATTGGAAAATGATGACTTTTGTATTTTCTGGAAGAATTTGACTTTGCCAAATCTAAAAATGCCTATAACTTTTGATTTTATGAAAAATCTCATGACACATTTTCATGACCACCCTACTATATTTGGGGTAATTTCAAGTAACTTTGGTCACATTCTCATTTTATCATAATTTTATATAACAAAAGTGACCACTGGTCATGGTCAACTTTTCTTTGTATAAAAATGTCAAATCATCATTTCAGGGAATATACAGGGCGAGGAACACGATTAAATAGGTTAAATGACTTTTTGCCCAGCCAATAACTTTTTATGACCATCCGAACCAATGCTCAATTCCAAAGCCAAAATATGTTTTTCACCATGGCAGCCCAGTATCTCCAAAACTACTGATTTGCTAGAGCTCATAAGTATCAGGTTAGAAAGCCAGGCTAAGAAAACACAGGTTCATAGAGTCCTATATCTGAGAAGTGAAAATGAGGGATTTTATGGACCATTGGAAAATGATGACTTTTGTATTTTCTGGAAGAATTTGACTTTGCCAAATCTAAAAATGCCTATAACTTTTGATTTTATGAAAAATCTCATGACACATTTTCATGACCACCCTACTATATTTGGGGTAATTTCAAGTAACTTTGGTCACATTCTCATTTTATCATAATTTTATATAACAAAAGTGACCACTGGTCATGGTCAACTTTTCTTTGTATAAAAATGTCAAATCATCATTTCAGGGAATATACAGGGCGAGGAACACGATTAAATAGGTTAAATGACTTTTTGCCCAGCCAATAACTTTTTATGACCATCCGAACCAATGCTCAATTCCAAAGCCAAAATATGTTTTTCACCATGGCAGCCCAGTATCTCCAAAACTACTGATTTGCTAGAGCTCATAAGTATCAGGTTAGAAAGCCAGGCTAAGAAAACCCAGGTTCATAGAGTCCTATATCTGAGAAGTGAAAATGAGGGATTTTATGGACCATTGGAAAATGCTGACTTTTGTATTTTCTGGAAGAATTTGACTTTGCCAAATCTAAAAATGCCTATAACTTTTGATTTTATGAAAAATGTCATGACACATTTTCATGACCACCCTACTATATTTGGGGTAATTTCAAGTAACTTTGGTCACATTCTCATTTTATCATAATTTTATATAACAAAAGTGACCACTGGTCATGGTCAACTTTTCTTTGTATAAAAATGTCAAATCATCATTTCAGGGAATATACAGGGCGAGGAACACGATTAAATAGGTTAAATGACTTTTTGCCCAGCCAATAACTTTTTATGACCATCCGAACCAATGCTCAATTCCAAAGCCAAAATATGTTTTTCACCATGGCAGCCCAGTATCTCCAAAACTACTGATTTGCTAGAGCTCATAAGTATCAGGTTAGAAAGCCAGGCTAAGAAAACCCAGGTTCATAGAGTCCTATATCTGAGAAGTGAAAATGAGGGATTTTATGGACCATTGGAAAATGATGACTTTTGTATTTTCTGGAAGAATTTGACTTTGCCAAATCTAAAAATGCCTATAACTTTTGATTTTATGAAAAATCTCATGACACATTTTCATGACCACCCTACTATATTTGGGGTAATTTCAAGTAACTTTGGTCACATTCTCATTTTATCATAATTTTATATAACAAAAGTGACCACTGGTCATGGTCAACTTTTCTTTGTATAAAAATGTCAAATCATCATTTCAGGGAATATACAGGGCGAGGAACACGATTAAATAGGTTAAATGACTTTTTGCCCAGCCAATAACTTTTTATGACCATCCGAACCAATGCTCAATTCCAAAGCCAAAATATGTTTTTCACCATGGCAGCCCAGTATCTCCAAAACTACTGATTTGCTAGAGCTCATAAGTATCAGGTTAGAAAGCCAGGCTAAGAAAACCCAGGTTCATAGAGTCCTATATCTGAGAAGTGAAAATGAGGGATTTTATGGACCATTGGAAAATGCTGACTTTTGTATTTTCTGGAAGAATTTGACTTTGCCAAATCTAAAAATGCCTATAACTTTTGATTTTATGAAAAATGTCATGACACATTTTCATGACCACCCTACTATATTTGGGGTAATTTCAAAAAGAAATTCTATTATTTTGAGATAAAGTGACCACTGGCAGGGTCAACACGGTAAAAACACGACGGGGGTGAGGGGGGGGGTATTTGGTGATGACAGGGGGGCGTAGGGGGGGGCGGTATTTATGTTGAACACATTTGGCTATCCAACTATATTTAAGGTAATTTCAAGTGACTTTGGTCACATTCTTATTTTATAATACTTTTATATATCTTGTTTTATATATTATGTCATTTAAGTTTCTAATTAGTCTTTTTATATGATAACCATATTGTAAAATTAATTTAATTTATTATTTTTTTGTGGCAGGGGCTTTGCCCCTGCACCCAACCCAGGGGGCTGCGCCCCCTTGGACCCCCGGGGATACGAAACGGTTTTTTACGGATTTAATTTTAAATGAAATTTCTCTTTTTTTTCGCCTTTCTTTTTTTCCCTTTTTCCCTCTTTTCGCCTTTTTTTCCTCTTTTTCCTTTTTTTCTTCTTCTTCTTTTTTTTTTCTTCTATATCTTTTATTCATATTACTAAAACAATTTTTAAATTTCAATTAGAAAATATTATTTTGACTAAAGTGACCACTGGTCATGGTCAACTTTTCTTTGTATAAAAATGTCAAATCATCATTTCAGGGAATATACAGGGCGAGGAACACGATTAAATATGTTAAATGACTTTTTGCCCAGCCAATAACTTTTTATGACCCTCCGAACCAATGCTCAATTCCAAAGCCAAAATATGTTTTTCACCATGGCAGCCCAGTATCTCCAAAACTACTGATTTGCTAGAGCTCATAAGTATCAGGTTAGAAAGCCAGGCTAAGAAAACCCAGGTTCATAGAGTCCTATATCTGAGAAGTGAAGATGAGGGATTTTATGGACCATTGGAAAATGATGACTTTTGTATTTTCTGGAAGAATTTGACTTTGCCAAATCTAAAAATGCCTATAACTTTTGATTTTATGAAAAATGTCATGACACATTTTCATGACCACCCTACTATATTTGGGCGTAATTCAAGAAACTTCATTGTTGATGGGAGTGACGGAGTTGGAGGGTTACATCGGTAATAGACGAGGGCGGGGGGAGGGGGGGGGTAATTTTGCTATGACAGGGGGGGTAGGAATTTCATGGTAAACACATGGCTATCCAACTATATTTAAGGTAATTTCAAGTGACTTTGGTCACATTCTTATTTTATAATACTTTTATATATCTTGTTTTATATATTATGTCATTTAAGTTTCTAATTAGTCTTTTTATATGATAACCATATTGTAAAATTAATTTAATTTATTATTTTTTTGTGGCAGGGGCTTTGCCCCTGCACCCAACCCAGGGGGCTGCGCCCCCTTGGACCCCCGGGGATACGAAACGGTTTTTTACGGATTTAATTTTAAATGAAATTTCTCTTTTTTTTCGCCTTTCTTTTTTTCCCTTTTTTTCCTCTTTCCCTTTTTTCCTCTTTTTTCCCTTTTTTTTTTCTCTTTTCTTTTCTTTCTTCTTCTATTATCTTTTATTTCATATTACCTAAACAATTTTAAAATTTTCCAATAGCAAAATATTATTTTGACTAAAGTGACCACTGGTCATGGTCAACTTTTCTTTGTATAAAAATGTCAAATCATCATTTCAGGGAATATACAGGGCGAGGAACACGATTAAATATGTTAAATGACTTTTTGCCCAGCCAATAACTTTTTATGACCCTCCGAACCAATGCTCAATTCCAAAGCCAAAATATGTTTTTCACCATGGCAGCCCAGTATCTCCAAAACTACTGATTTGCTAGAGCTCATAAGTATCAGGTTAGAAAGCCAGGCTAAGAAAACCCAGGTTCATAGAGTCCTATATCTGAGAAGTGAAGATGAGGGATTTTATGGACCATTGGAAAATGATGACTTTTGTATTTTCTGGAAGAATTTGACTTTGCCAAATCTAAAAATGCCTATAACTTTTGATTTTATGAAAAATGTCATGACACATTTTCATGACCACCCTACTATATTTGGGGTAATTTCAAGTAACTTTGGTCACATTCTCATTTCATCATAATTTTATATAACAAAAGTGACCAATGGTCATGGTCAACTTTTCTTTGTATAAAAATGTCAAATCATCATTTCAGGGAATATACAGGGCGAGGAACACGATTAAATAGGTTAAATGACTTATTGCCCAGCCAATAACTTTTTATGACCCTCCGAACCAATGCTCAATTCCAAAGCCAAAATATGTTTTTCACCATGGCAGCCCAGTATCTCCAAAACTACTGATTTGCTAGAGCTCATAAGTATCAGGTTAGAAAGCCAGGCTAAGAAAACCCAGGTTCATAGAGTCCTTTATCTGAGAAGTGAAAATGAGGGATTTTATGGACCATTGGAAAATGATGACTTTTGTATTTTCTGGAAGAATTTGACTTTGCCAAATCTAAAAATGCCTATAACTTTTGATTTTATGAAAAATCTCATGACACATCTTCATGACCACCCTACTATATTTGGGGTAATTTCAAGTAACTTTGGTCACATTCTCATTTTATCATAATTTTATATAACAAAAGTGACCACTGGTCATGGTCAACTTTTCTTTGTATAAAAATGTCGAATCATCATTTCAGGGAATATACAGGGCGAGGAACACGATTAAATAGGTTAAATGACTTTTTGCCCAGCCAATAACTTTTTATGACCCTCCGAACCAATGCTCAATTCCAAAGCCAAAATATGTTTTTCACCATGGCAGCCCAGTATCTCCAAAACTACTGATTTGCTAGAGCTCATAAGTATTAGGTTACAAAGCCAGGCTAAGAAAACCCAGGTTCATAGAGTCCTATATCTGAGAAGTGAAAATGAGGGATTTTATGGACCATTTGGAAAATGATGACTTTTGTATTTTCTGGAAGAATTTGACTTTGCCAAATCTAAAAATGCCTATAACTTTTGATTTTATGAAAAATCTCATGACACATCTTCATGACCACCCTACTATATTTGGGGTAATTTCAAGTAACTTTGGTCACATTCTCATTTTATCATAATTTTATATAACAAAAGTGACCACTGGTCATGGTCAACTTTTCTTTGTATAAAAATGTCAAATCATCATTTCAGGGAATATACAGGGCGAGGAACACGATTAAATGGGTTAAATGACTTTTTGCCCAGCCAATAACTTTTTATGACCCTCCGAACCAATGCTCAATTCCAAAGCCAAAATATGTTTTTCACCATGGCAGCCCAGTATCTCCAAAACTACTGATTTGCTAGAGCTCATAAGTATCAGGTTAGAAAGCCAGGCTAAGAAAACCCAGGTTCATAGAGTCCTATATCTGAGAAGTGAAAATGAGGGATTTTATGGACCATTGGAAAATGCTGACTTTTGTATTTTCTGGAAGAATTTGACTTTGCCAAATCTAAAAATGCCTATAACTTTTGATTTTATGAAAAATGTCATGACACATTTTCATGACCACCCTACTATATTTGGGGTAATTTCAAGTAACTTTGGTCACAGTCTCATTTTATCATAATTTTATATAACAAAAGTGACCACTGGTCATGGTCAACTTTTCTTTGTATAAAAATGTCAAATCATCATTTCAGGGAATATACAGGGCGAGGAACACGATTAAATAGGTTAAATGACTTTTTGCCCAGCCAATAACTTTCTATGACCCTCCGAACCAATGCTCAATTCCAAAGCCAAAATATGTTTTTCACCATGGCAGCCCAGTATCTCCAAAACTACTGATTTGCTAGAGCTCATAAGTATCAGGTTAGAAAGCCAGGCTAAGAAAACCCAGGTTCATAGAGTCCTATATCTGAGAAGTGAAAATGAGGGATTTTATGGACCATTGGAAAATGCTGACTTTTGTATTTTCTGGAAGAATTTGACTTTGCCAAATCTAAAAATGCCTATAACTTTTGATTTTATGAAAAATGTCATGACACATTTTCATGACCACCCTACTATATTTGGGGT
>ARYC01021170.1:0-19485 GCA_000711775.1 Oxytricha trifallax
TCATGGTCAACTTTTCTTTGTATAAAAATGTCAAATCATCATTTCAGGGAATATACAGGGCGAGGAACACGATTAAATAGGTTAAATGACTTTTTGCCCAGCCAATAACTTTTTATGACCATCCGAACCAATGCTCAATTCCAAAGCCAAAATATGTTTTTCACCATGGCAGCCCAGTATCTCCAAAACTACTGATTTGCTAGAGCTCATAAGTATTAGGTTACAAAGCCAGGCTAAGAAAACCCAGGTTCATAGAGTCCTATATCTGAGAAGTGAAAATGAGGGATTTTATGGACCATTGGAAAATGATGACTTTTGTATTTTCTGGAAGAATTTGACTTTGCCAAATCTAAAAATGCCTATAACTTTTGATTTTATGAAAAATCTCATGACACATTTTCATGACCACCCTACTATATTTTGGGTAATTTCAAGTAACTTTGGTCACATTCTCATTTTATCATAATTTTATATAACAAAAGTGACCACTGGTCATGGTCAACTTTTCTTTGTATAAAAATGTCAAATCATCATTTCAGGGAATATACAGGGCGAGGAACACGATTAAATAGGTTAAATGACTTTTTGCCAAGCCAATAACTTTTTATGACCCTCCGAACCAATGCTCAATTCCAAAGCCAAAATATGTTTTTCACCATGGCAGCCCAGTATCTCCAAAACTACTGATTTGCTAGAGCTCATAAGTATCAGGTTAGAAAGCCAGGCTAAGAAAACCCAGGTTCATAGAGTCCTATATCTGAGAAGTGAAAATGAGGGATTTTATGGACCATTGGAAAATGATGACTTTTGTATTTTCTGGAAGAATTTGACTTTGCCAAATCTACAAATGCCTATAACTTTTGATTTTATGAAAAATCTCATGACACATTTTCATGACCACCCTACTATATTTGGGGTAATTTCAAGTAACTTTGGTCACATTCTCATTTTATCATAATTTTATATAACAAAAGTGACCACTGGTCAATGGTCAACTTTTCTTTGTATAAAAATGTCAAATCATCATTTCAGGGAATATACAGGGCGAGGAACACGATTAAATAGGTTAAATGACTTTTTGCCCAGCCAATAACTTTTTATGACCATCCGAACCAATGCTCAATTCCAAAGCCAAAATATGTTTTTCACCATGGCAGCCCAGTATCTCCAAAACTACTGATTTGCTAGAGCTCATAAGTATCAGGGTTAGAAAGCCAGGCTAAGAAAACCCAGGTTCATAGAGTCCTATATCTGAGAAGTGAAGATGAGGGATTTTATGGACCATTGGAAAATGATGACTTTTGTATTTTCTGGAAGAATTTGACTTTGCCAAATCTAAAAATGCCTATAACTTTTGATTTTATGAAAAATCTCATGACACATTTTCATGACCACCCTACTATATTTGGGGTAATTTCAAGTAACTTCATTGTTTGAAGGTGCAGTGACGCGTTGGGAGGGGTACATCGGTAAAGACGAGGGGGGGCGAGGGGGGGGAGCGGGGTACTGTGTTGACTGCTGGGGGGATCAGGTGGGGGGGAGTATTTTGCGTATGACAGGGCGGGGGCGGTACGGGGGGGGTATTTATGGTTGAAACACATGGCTATCCAACTATATTTAAGGTAATTTCAAGTGACTTTGGTCACATTCCTTATTTTATAATACTTTTATATATCTTGTTTTATATATTATGTCATTTAAGTTTCTAATTAGTCTTTTTATATGATAACCATATTGTAAAATTAATTTAATTTATTATTTTTTTGTGGCAGGGGCTTTGCCCCTGCACCCCACCCAGGGGGCTGCGCCCCCATGGACCCCCGGGGATACGAAACGGTTTTTTACGGATTTAATTTTAAATGAAATTTCTCTTTTTTTTCGCCTTTCTTTTTTTCCCTTTTTTTTCCTTTTTTCCTTTTTTTTTTCCTCTTCTTTCCCTTTTTTTTTCTTCTTTTCTTTTTTCTTCTTCGTATTTATCTCGTTTTTATTATATTCTAAAAACAATTTTTAAAAATTTTTCAATAGAAAATATTATTTGACTAAAGTGACCACTGGTCATGGTCAACTTTTCTTTGTATAAAAATGTCAAATCATCATTTCAGGGAATATACAGGGCGAGGAACACGATTAAATAGGTTAAATGACTTTTTGCCCAGCCAATAACTTTTTATGACCATCCGAACCAATGCTCAATTCCAAAGCCAAAATATGTTTTTCACCATGGCAGCCCAGTATCTCCAAAACTACTGATTTGCTAGAGCTCATAAGTAATTAGGTTAGAAATAGCCAGGCCAAGAAACCAGTTCATAGAGTCCTTATCTGAGAAGTGAAAATGAGGGATTTAGGACCATTTGCGAAAATGGATGACTTTGTATTCTTGAAGAATTTGACCTTGCCAAATCTAAACATGCCTATAACTTTTGATTTTATGAAAAATCTCATGACACATTTCCATGGCCACCCTATATATTTGTTCGAATTTCAGTAACTTGGTCACATTCTCTATTTATCATAATTTTATATAAAAAAGTGACCACGTATGGTCAACTTTTCTTTGTATAAAAATGTCAAATCATCATTTCAGGGAATATACAGGGCGAGGAACACGATTAAATAGGTTAAATGACTTTTTGCCCAGCCAATAACTTTTTATGACCATCCGAACCAATGCTCAATTCCAAAGCCAAAATATGTTTTTCACCATGGCAGCCCAGTATCTCCAAAACTACTGATTTGCTAGAGCTCATAAGTATTGAGGTTAGGAAAGCCAGGCTAAGAAAACCAGTTCACGTAGAGTCTTATTCTGATAAGTGAAAATGAGGATTTTATGACCATTGGAAATGATGACTTTGAATTTTGAAGAATTTTGACTTTGCCAAATCTAAAAATGCCTATAACTTTTGATTTTATGAAAAATCTCATGACACATTTTCATGACCACCCTACTATATTTGGGGTAATTTCAAGTAACTTTGGTCACATTCTCATTTTATCATAATGTTATATAACAAAAGTGACCACTGGTCATGGTCAACTTTTCTTTGTATAAAAATGTCAAATCATCATTTCAGGGAATATACAGGGCGAGGAACACGATTAATAGGTTAAATGACTTTTTGCCCAGCCAATAACTTTTTATGACCCTCCGAACCAATGCTCAATTCAAAAGCCAAAATATGTTTTTCACCATGGCAGCCCAGTATCTCCAAAACTACTGATTTGCTAGAGCTCATAAGTATCAGGTTAGAAAGCCAGGCTAAGAAAACCCAGGTTCATAGAGTCCTATATCTGAGAAGTGAAAATGAGGGATTTTATGGACCATTGGAAAATGCTGACTTTTGTATTTTCTGGAAGAATTTGACTTTGCCAAATCTAAAAATGCCTATAACTTTTGATTTTATGAAAAATGTCATGACACATTTTCATGACCACCCTACTATATTTGGGGTAATTTCAAGTAACTTTGGTCACATTCTCATTTCATCATAATTTTATATAACAAAAGTGACCAATGGTCATGGTCAACTTTTCTTTGTATAAAAATGTCAAATCATCATTTCAGGGAATATACAGGGCGAGGAACACGATTAAATAGGTTAAATGACTTATTGCCCAGCCAATAACTTTTTATAACCTCCGGACAATGCTCCAATTCCAAAGCAAAATATGTTTTCACCATGGCCAGACCCGTATCTCCAAAACTACTGATTTGCTAGAGCTCATAAGTATCAGGTTAGAAAGCCAGGCTAAGAAAACCCAGGTTCATAGAGTCCTATATCTGAGAAGTGAAGATGAGGGATTTTATGGACCATTGGAAAATGATGACTTTTGTATTTTCTGGAAGAATTTGACTTTGCCAAATCTAAAAATGCCTATAACTTTTGATTTTATGAAAAATCTCATGACACATTTTCATGACCACCCTACTATATTTGGGGTAATTTCAAGTAACTTTGGTCACATTCTCATTTTATCATAATGTTATATAACAAAAGTGACCACTGGTCATGGTCAACTTTTCTTTGTATAAAAATGTCAAATCATCATTTCAGGGAATATACAGGGCGAGGAACACGATTAAATAGGTTAAATGACTTTTTGCCCAGCCAATAACTTTCTATGACCCTCCGAACCAATGCTCAATTCCAAAGCCAAAATATGTTTTTCACCATGGCAGCCCAGTATCTCCAAAACTACTGATTTGCTAGAGCTCATAAGTATCAGGTTAGAAAGCCAGGCTAAGAAAACCCAGGTTCATAGAGTCCTATATCTGAGAAGTGAAAATGAGGGATTTTATGGACCATTGGAAAATGCTGACTTTTGTATTTTCTGGAAGAATTTGACTTTGCCAAATCTAAAAATGCCTATAACTTTTGATTTTATGAAAAATGTCATGACACATTTTCATGACCACCCTACTATATTTGGGGTAACTTCAAGTAACTTTGGTCACATTCTCATTTTATCATAATTTTATATAACAAAAGTGACCACTGGTCATGGTCAACTTTTCTTTGTATAAAAATGTCAAATCATCATTTCAGGGAATATACAGGGCGAGGAACACGATTAAATAGGTTAAATGACTTTTTGCCCAGCCAATAACTTTCTATGACCCTCCGAACCAATGCTCAATTCCAAAGCCAAAATATGTTTTTCACCATGGCAGCCCAGTATCTCCAAAACTACTGATTTGCTAGAGCTCATAAGTATCAGGTTAGAAAGCCAGGCTAAGAAAACCCAGGTTCATAGAGTCCTATATCTGAGAAGTGAAAATGAGGGATTTTATGGACCATTGGAAAATGCTGACTTTTGTATTTTCTGGAAGAATTTGACTTTGCCAAATCTAAAAATGCCTATAACTTTTGATTTTATGAAAAATGTCATGACACATTTTCATGACCACCCTACTATATTTGGGGTAATTTCAAGTAACTTTGGTCACATTCTCATTTTATCATAATTTTATATAACAAAAGTGACCACTGGTCATGGTCAACTTTTCTTTGTATAAAAATGTCGAATCATCATTTCAGGGAATATACAGGGCGAGGAACACGATTAAATAGGTTAAATGACTTTTTGCCCAGCCAATAACTTTTTATGACCCTCCGAACCAATGTCAATTCCAAGCAAAATATGTTTTTCACCATGGCAGCCCTAGTATCCCAAAACTATGATTTGCTTAGAGTCATAAGTATCAGGTTAGAAAGCCAGGCTAAGAAAACCCAGGTTCATAGAGTCCTATATCTGAGAAGTGAAAATGAGGGATTTTATGGACCATTGGAAAATGCTGACTTTTGTATTTTCTGGAAGAATTTGACTTTGCCAAATCTAAAAATGCCTATAACTTTTGATTTTATGAAAAATGTCATGACACATTTTCATGACCACCCTACTATATTTGGGGTAATTTCAAGTAACTTTGGTCACATTCTCATTTTATCATAATTTTATATAACAAAAGTGACCACTGGTCATGGTCAACTTTTCTTTGTATAAAAATGTCAAATCATCATTTCAGGGAATATACAGGGCGAGGAACACGATTAAATAGGTTAAATGACTTTTTGCCCAGCCAATAACTTTTTATGACCATCCGAACCAATGCTCAATTCCAAAGCCAAAATATGTTTTTCACCATGGCAGCCCAGTATCTCCAAAACTACTGATTTGCTAGAGCTCATAAGTATCAGGTTAGAAAGCCAGGCTAAGAAAACCCAGGTTCATAGAGTCCTATATCTGAGAAGTGAAAATGAGGGATTGTATGGACCATTGGAAAATGATGACTTTTGTATTTTCTGGAAGAATTTGACTTTGCCAAATCTAAAAATGCCTATAACTTTTGATTTTATGAAAAATCTCATGACACATTTTCATGACCACCCTACTATATTTGGGGTAATTTCAAGTAACTTTGGTCACAGTCTCATTTCATCATAATTTTATATAACAAAAGTGACCAATGGTCATGGTCAACTTTTCTTTGTATAAAAATGTCAAATCATCATTTCAGGGAATATACAGGGCGAGGAACACGATTAAATAGGTTAAATGACTTTTTGCCCAGCCAATAACTTTCTATGACCATCCGAACCAATGCTCAATTCCAAAGCCAAAATATGTTTTTCACCATGGCAGCCCAGTATCTCCAAAACTACTGATTTGCTAGAGCTCATAAGTATCAGGTTAGAAAGCCAGGCTAAGAAAACCCAGGTTCATAGAGTCCTATATCTGAGAAGTGAAAATGAGGGATTTTATGGACCATTGGAAAATGCTGACTTTTGTATTTTCTGGAAGAATTTGACTTTGCCAAATCTAAAAATGCCTATAACTTTTGATTTTATGAAAAATGTCATGACACATTTTCATGACCACCCTACTATATTTGGGGTAATTCAAGAACTCATTGTTGAGTGGAGTACGGGTGGGAGGGGTTACATCGGTAATAGACAGGGGGGGCAGGGGGGGGAGGTACTTTGTTTGGACTGGGGGGGGGTGGGGGGGGGTATTTGCGTATGCAAAGCGGGGGTAGGGGGGGGTATTTATGCTTTAAAACATGGCTATCCAACTATATTTAAGGTAATTTCAAGTGACTTTGGTCACATTCTTATTTTATAATACTTTTATATATCTTGTTTTATATATTATGTCATTTAAGTTTCTAATTAGTCTTTTTATATGATAACCATATTGTAAAATTAATTTAATTTATTATTTTTTTGTGGAAGGGGCTTTGCCCCTGCACCCAACCCAGGGGGCTGCGCCCCCTTGGACCCCCGGGGATACGAAACGGTTTTTTACGGATTTAATTTTAAATGAAATTTCTCTTTTTTTTCACCTTTCTTTTTTTCCCTTTTTGCTCCTCTTCCCTTTTTTTCCTCTTCCCTTTTTTTCTTCTCGTTCTTTTTTCTTTTATTATCATCTATATTCTATTACTAAACAATTTAAATTTTTCATAGAAATATTATTTTGACTAAGTACCACTGCCGTCGATGTCAACTTTTCTTTGTATAAAAATGTCAAATCATCATTTCAGGGAATATACAGGGCGAGGAACACGATTAAATAGGTTAAATGACTTTTTGCCCAGCCAATAACTTTTTATGACCATCCGAACCAATGCTCAATTCCAAAGCCAAAATATGTTTTTCACCATGGCAGCCCAGTATCTCCAAAACTACTGATTTGCTAGAGCTCATAAGTATCAGGTTAGAAAGCCAGGCTAAGAAAACCCAGGTTCATAGAGTCCTATATCTGAGAAGTGAAAATGAGGGATTTTATGGACCATTGGAAAATGCTGACTTTTGTATTTTCTGGAAGAATTTGACTTTGCCAAATCTAAAAATGCCTATAACTTTTGATTTTATGAAAAATGTCATGACACATTTTCATGACCACCCTACTATATTTGGGGTAATTTCAAGTAACTTTGGTCACATTCTCATTTTATCATAATTTTATATAACAAAAGTGACCACTGGTCATGGTCAACTTTTCTTTGTATAAAAATGTCAAATCATCATTTCAGGGAATATACAGGGCGAGGAACACGATTAAATAGGTTAAATGACTTTTTGCCCAGCCAATAACTTTTTATGACCATCCGAACCAATGCTCAATTCCAAAGCCAAAATATGTTTTTCACCATGGCAGCCCAGTATCTCCAAAACTACTGATTTGCTAGAGCTCATAAGTATCAGGTTAGAAAGCCAGGCTAAGAAAACCCAGGTTCATAGAGTCCTATATCTGAGAAGTGAAAATGAGGGATTGTATGGACCATTGGAAAATGATGACTTTTGTATTTTCTGGAAGAATTTGACTTTGCCAAATCTAAAAATGCCTATAACTTTTGATTTTATGAAAAATCTCATGACACATTTTCATGACCACCCTACTATATTTGGGGTAATTTCAAGTAACTTTGGTCACATTCTCATTTCATCATAATTTTATATAACAAAAGTGACCAATGGTCATGGTCAACTTTTCTTTGTATAAAAATGTCAAATCATCATTTCAGGGAATATACAGGGCGAGGAACACGATTAAATAGGTTAAATGACTTATTGCCCAGCCAATAACTTTTTATGACCATCCGAACCAATGCTCAATTCCAAAGCCAAAATATGTTTTTCACCATGGCAGCCCAGTATCTCCAAAACTACTGATTTGCTAGAGCTCATAAGTATCAGGTTAGAAAGCCAGGCTAAGAAAACCCAGGTTCATAGAGTCCTATATCTGAGAAGTGAAAATGAGGGATTTTATGGACCATTGGAAAATGCTGACTTTTGTATTTTCTGGAAGAATTTGACTTTGCCAAATCTAAAAATGCCTATAACTTTTGATTTTATGAAAAATGTCATGACACATTTTCATGACCACCCTACTATATTTGGGGTAATTTCAAGTAACTTTGGTCACATTCTCATTTTATCATAATTTTATATAACAAAAGTGACCACTGGTCATGGTCAACTTTTCTTTGTATAAAAATGTCAAATCATCATTTCAGGGAATATACAGGGCGAGGAACACGATTAAATAGGTTAAATGACTTTTTGCCCAGCCAATAACTTTTTATGACCATCCGAACCAATGCTCAATTCCAAAGCCAAAATATGTTTTTCACCATGGCAGCCCAGTATCTCCAAAACTACTGATTTGCTAGAGCTCATAAGTATCAGGTTAGAAAGCCAGCTAAGAAAACCCAGGTTCATAGAGTCCTATATCTGAGAAGTGAAAATGAGGGATTTTATGGACCATTGGAAAATGATGACTTTTGTATTTTCTGAAGAATTTGACTTTGCCAAATCTAAAAATGCCTATAACTTTTGATTTTATGAAAATCTCATGACACATTTTCATGACCACCCTACTATATTTGGGGTAATTTCAAGTAACTTTGGTCACATTCTCATTTCATCATAATTTTATATAACAAAAGTGACCAATGGTCATGGTCAACTTTTCTTTGTATAAAAATGTCAAATCATCATTTCAGGGAATATACAGGGCGAGGAACACGATTAAATAGGTTAAATGACTTTTTGCCCAGCCAATAACTTTTTATGACCATCCGAACCAATGCTCAATTCCAAAGCCAAAATATGTTTTTCACCATGGCAGCCCAGTATCTCCAAAACTACTGATTTGCTAGAGCTCATAAGTATCAGGTTAGAAAGCCAGGCTAAGAAAACCCAGGTTCATAGAGTCCTATATCTGAGAAGTGAAAATGAGGGATTTTATGGACCATTGGAAAATGCTGACTTTTGTATTTTCTGGAAGAATTTGACTTTGCCAAATCTAAAAATGCCTATAACTTTTGATTTTATGAAAAATGTCATGACACATTTTCATGACCACCCTACTATATTTGGGGTAATTTCAAGTAACTTTGGTCACATTCTCATTTTATCATAATTTTATATAACAAAAGTGACCACTGGTCATGGTCAACTTTTCTTTGTATAAAAATGTCAAATCATCATTTCAGGGAATATACAGGGCGAGGAACACGATTAAATAGGTTAAATGACTTTTTGCCCAGCCAATAACTTTTTATGACCATCCGAACCAATGCTCAATTCCAAAGCCAAAATATGTTTTTCACCATGGCAGCCCAGTATCTCCAAAACTACTGATTTGCTAGAGCTCATAAGTATCAGGTTAGAAAGCCAGGCTAAGAAAACCCAGGTTCATAGAGTCCTATATCTGAGAAGTGAAAATGAGGGATTTTATGGACCATTGGAAAATGCTGACTTTTGTATTTTCTGGAAGAATTTGACTTTGCCAAATCTAAAAATGCCTATAACTTTTGATTTTATGAAAAATGTCATGACACATTTTCATGACCACCCTACTATATTTGGGGTAATTTCAAGTAACTTTGGTCACATTCTCATTTCATCATAATTTTATATAACAAAAGTGACCAATGGTCATGGTCAACTTTTCTTTGTATAAAAATGTCAAATCATCATTTCAGGGAATATACAGGGCGAGGAACACGATTAAATAGGTTAAATGACTTTTTGCCCAGCCAATAACTTTTTATGACCATCCGAACCAATGCTCAATTCCAAAGCCAAAATATGTTTTTCACCATGGCAGCCCAGTATCTCCAAAACTACTGATTTGCTAGAGCTCATAAGTATCAGGTTAGAAAGCCAGGCTAAGAAAACCCAGGTTCATAGAGTCCTATATCTGAGAAGTGAAAATGAGGGATTTTATGGACCATTGGAAAATGCTGACTTTTGTATTTTCTGGAAGAATTTGACTTTGCCAAATCTAAAAATGCCTATAACTTTTGATTTTATGAAAAATGTCATGACACATTTTCATGACCACCCTACTATATTTGGGGTAATTTCAAGTAACTTTGGTCACATTCTCATTTTATCATAATTTTATATAACAAAAGTGACCACTGGTCATGGTCAACTTTTCTTTGTATAAAAATGTCAAATCATCATTTCAGGGAATATACAGGGCGAGGAACACGATTAAATAGGTTAAATGACTTTTTGCCCAGCCAATAACTTTTTATGACCCTCCGAACCAATGCTCAATTCCAAAGCCAAAATATGTTTTTCACCATGGCAGCCCAGTATCTCCAAAACTACTGATTTGCTAGAGCTCATAAGTATCAGGTTAGAAAGCCAGGCTAAGAAAACCCAGGTTCATAGAGTCCTATATCTGAGAAGTGAAAATGAGGGATTTTATGGACCATTGGAAAATGCTGACTTTTGTATTTTCTGGAAGAATTTGACTTTGCCAAATCTAAAAATGCCTATAACTTTTGATTTTATGAAAAATGTCATGACACATTTTCATGACCACCCTACTATATTTGGGGTAATTTCAAGTAACTTTGGTCACATTCTCATTTTATCATAATTTTATATAACAAAAGTGACCACTGGTCATGGTCAACTTTTCTTTGTATAAAAATGTCAAATCATCATTTCAGGGAATATACAGGGCGAGGAACACGATTAAATAGGTTAAATGACTTTTTGCCCAGCCAATAACTTTTTATGACCATCCGAACCAATGCTCAATTCCAAAGCCAAAATATGTTTTTCACCATGGCAGCCCAGTATCTCCAAAACTACTGATTTGCTAGAGCTCATAAGTATCAGGTTAGAAAGCCAGGCTAAGAAAACCCAGGTTCATAGAGTCCTATATCTGAGAAGTGAAAATGAGGGATTTTATGGACCATTGGAAAATGATGACTTTTGTATTTTCTGGAAGAATTTGACTTTGCCAAATCTAAAAATGCCTATAACTTTTGATTTTATGAAAAATCTCATGACACATTTTCATGACCACCCTACTATATTTGGGGTAATTTCAAGTAACTTTGGTCACATTCTCATTTTATCATAATTTTATATAACAAAAGTGACCACTGGTCATGGTCAACTTTTCTTTGTATAAAAATGTCAAATCATCATTTCAGGGAATATACAGGGCGAGGAACACGATTAAATAGGTTAAATGACTTTTTGCCCAGCCAATAACTTTTTATGACCCTCCGAACCAATGCTCAATTCCAAAGCCAAAATATGTTTTTCACCATGGCAGCCCAGTATCTCCAAAACTACTGATTTGCTAGAGCTCATAAGTATCAGGTTAGAAAGCCAGGCTAAGAAAACCCAGGTTCATAGAGTCCTATATCTGAGAAGTGAAAATGAGGGATTTTATGGACCATTGGAAAATGATGACTTTTGTATTTTCTGGAAGAATTTGACTTTGCCAAATCTAAAAATGCCTATAACTTTTGATTTTATGAAAAATCTCATGACACATTTTCATGACCACCCTACTATATTTGGGGTAATTTCAAGTAACTTTGGTCACATTCTCATTTCATCATAATTTTATATAACAAAAGTGACCAATGGTCATGGTCAACTTTTCTTTGTATAAAAATGTCAAATCATCATTTCAGGGAATATACAGGGCGAGGAACACGATTAAATAGGTTAAATGACTTATTGCCCAGCCAATAACTTTTTATGACCCTCCGAACCAATGCTCAATTCCAAAGCCAAAATATGTTTTTCACCATGGCAGCCCAGTATCTCCAAAACTACTGATTTGCTAGAGCTCATAAGTATCAGGTTAGAAAGCCAGGCTAAGAAAACCCAGGTTCATAGAGTCCTATATCTGAGAAGTGAAAATGAGGGATTTTATGGACCATTGGAAAATGATGACTTTTGTATTTTCTGGAAGAATTTGACTTTGCCAAATCTAAAAATGCCTATAACTTTTGATTTTATGAAAAATCTCATGACACATTTTCATGACCACCCTACTATATTTGGGGTAATTTCAAGTAACTTTGGTCACATTCTCATTTCATCATAATTTTATATAACAAAAGTGACCAATGGTCATGGTCAACTTTTCTTTGTATAAAAATGTCAAATCATCATTTCAGGGAATATACAGGGCGAGGAACACGATTAAATAGGTTAAATGACTTATTGCCCAGCCAATAACTTTTTATGACCATCCGAACCAATGCTCAATTCCAAAGCCAAAATATGTTTTTCACCATGGCAGCCCAGTATCTCCAAAACTACTGATTTGCTAGAGCTCATAAGTATCAGGTTAGAAAGCCAGGCTAAGAAAACCCAGGTTCATAGAGTCCTATATCTGAGAAGTGAAAATGAGGGATTTTATGGACCATTGGAAAATGATGACTTTTGTATTTTCTGGAAGAATTTGACTTTGCCAAATCTAAAAATGCCTATAACTTTTGATTTTATGAAAAATCTCATGACACATTTTCATGACCACCCTACTATATTTGGGGTAATTTCAAGTAACTTTGGTCACATTCTCATTTCATCATAATTTTATATAACAAAAGTGACCAATGGTCATGGTCAACTTTTCTTTGTATAAAAATGTCAAATCATCATTTCAGGGAATATACAGGGCGAGGAACACGATTAAATAGGTTAAATGACTTTTTGCCCAGCCAATAACTTTTTATGACCATCCGAACCAATGCTCAATTCCAAAGCCAAAATATGTTTTTCACCATGGCAGCCCAGTATCTCCAAAACTACTGATTTGCTAGAGCTCATAAGTATCAGGTTAGAAAGCCAGGCTAAGAAAACCCAGGTTCATAGAGTCCTATATCTGAGAAGTGAAAATGAGGGATTTTATGGACCATTGGAAAATGCTGACTTTTGTATTTTCTGGAAGAATTTGACTTTGCCAAATCTAAAAATGCCTATAACTTTTGATTTTATGAAAAATGTCATGACACATTTTCATGACCACCCTACTATATTTGGGGTAATTTCAAGTAACTTTGGTCACATTCTCATTTTATCATAATTTTATATAACAAAAGTGACCACTGGTCATGGTCAACTTTTCTTTGTATAAAAATGTCAAATCATCATTTCAGGGAATATACAGGGCGAGGAACACGATTAAATAGGTTAAATGACTTTTTGCCCAGCCAATAACTTTTTATGACCATCCGAACCAATGCTCAATTCCAAAGCCAAAATATGTTTTTCACCATGGCAGCCCAGTATCTCCAAAACTACTGATTTGCTAGAGCTCATAAGTATCAGGTTAGAAAGCCAGGCTAAGAAAACCCAGGTTCATAGAGTCCTATATCTGAGAAGTGAAAATGAGGGATTTTATGGACCATTGGAAAATGCTGACTTTTGTATTTTCTGGAAGAATTTGACTTTGCCAAATCTAAAAATGCCTATAACTTTTGATTTTATGAAAAATGTCATGACACATTTTCATGACCACCCTACTATATTTGGGGTAATTTCAAGTAACTTTGGTCACATTCTCATTTCATCATAATTTTATATAACAAAAGTGACCAATGGTCATGGTCAACTTTTCTTTGTATAAAAATGTCAAATCATCATTTCAGGGAATATACAGGGCGAGGAACACGATTAAATAGGTTAAATGACTTATTGCCCAGCCAATAACTTTTTATGACCATCCGAACCAATGCTCAATTCCAAAGCCAAAATATGTTTTTCACCATGGCAGCCCAGTATCTCCAAAACTACTGATTTGCTAGAGCTCATAAGTATCAGGTTAGAAAGCCAGGCTAAGAAAACCCAGGTTCATAGAGTCCTATATCTGAGAAGTGAAAATGAGGGATTTTATGGACCATTGGAAAATGCTGACTTTTGTATTTTCTGGAAGAATTTGACTTTGCCAAATCTAAAAATGCCTATAACTTTTGATTTTATGAAAAATGTCATGACACATTTTCATGACCACCCTACTATATTTGGGGTAATTTCAAGTAACTTTGGTCACATTCTCATTTTATCATAATTTTATATAACAAAAGTGACCACTGGTCATGGTCAACTTTTCTTTGTATAAAAATGTCAAATCATCATTTCAGGGAATATACAGGGCGAGGAACACGATTAAATAGGTTAAATGACTTTTTGCCCAGCCAATAACTTTTTATGACCATCCGAACCAATGCTCAATTCCAAAGCCAAAATATGTTTTTCACCATGGCAGCCCAGTATCTCCAAAACTACTGATTTGCTAGAGCTCATAAGTATCAGGTTAGAAAGCCAGGCTAAGAAAACCCAGGTTCATAGAGTCCTATATCTGAGAAGTGAAAATGAGGGATTTTATGGACCATTGGAAAATGCTGACTTTTGTATTTTCTGGAAGAATTTGACTTTGCCAAATCTAAAAATGCCTATAACTTTTGATTTTATGAAAAATGTCATGACACATTTTCATGACCACCCTACTATATTTGGGGTAATTTCAAGTAACTTTGGTCACATTCTCATTTTATCATAATGTTATATAACAAAAGTGACCACTGGTCATGGTCAACTTTTCTTTGTATAAAAATGTCAAATCATCATTTCAGGGAATATACAGGGCGAGGAACACGATTAAATAGGTTAAATGACTTTTTGCCCAGCCAATAACTTTTTATGACCCTCCGAACCAATGCTCAATTCCAAAGCCAAAATATGTTTTTCACCATGGCAGCCCAGTATCTCCAAAACTACTGATTTGCTAGAGCTCATAAGTATCAGGTTAGAAAGCCAGGCTAAGAAAACCCAGGTTCATAGAGTCCTATATCTGAGAAGTGAAAATGAGGGATTTTATGGACCATTGGAAAATGATGACTTTTGTATTTTCTGGAAGAATTTGACTTTGCCAAATCTAGAAATGCCTATAACTTTTGATTTTATGAAAAATCTCATGACACATTTTCATGACCACCCTACTATATTTGGGGTAATTTCAAGTAACTTTGGTCACATTCTCATTTTATCATAATTTTATATAACAAAAGTGACCACTGGTCATGGTCAACTTTTCTTTGTATAAAAATGTCAAATCATCATTTCAGGGAATATACAGGGCGAGGAACACGATTAAATAGGTTAAATGACTTTTTGCCCAGCCAATAACTTTTTATGACCATCCGAACCAATGCTCAATTCCAAAGCCAAAATATGTTTTTCACCATGGCAGCCCAGTATCTCCAAAACTACTGATTTGCTAGAGCTCATAAGTATCAGGTTAGAAAGCCAGGCTAAGAAAACCCAGGTTCATAGAGTCCTATATCTGAGAAGTGAAAATGAGGGATTTTATGGACCATTGGAAAATGCTGACTTTTGTATTTTCTGGAAGAATTTGACTTTGCCAAATCTAAAAATGCCTATAACTTTTGATTTTATGAAAAATGTCATGACACATTTTCATGACCACCCTACTATATTTGGGGTAATTTCAAGTAACTTTGGTCACATTCTCATTTTATCATAATGTTATATAACAAAAGTGACCACTGGTCATGGTCAACTTTTCTTTGTATAAAAATGTCAAATCATCATTTCAGGGAATATACAGGGCGAGGAACACGATTAAATAGGTTAAATGACTTTTTGCCCAGCCAATAACTTTTTATGACCATCCGAACCAATGCTCAATTCCAAAGCCAAAATATGTTTTTCACCATGGCAGCCCAGTATCTCCAAAACTACTGATTTGCTAGAGCTCATAAGTATCAGGTTAGAAAGCCAGGCTAAGAAAACCCAGGTTCATAGAGTCCTATATCTGAGAAGTGAAAATGAGGGATTTTATGGACCATTGGAAAATGCTGACTTTTGTATTTTCTGGAAGAATTTGACTTTGCCAAATCTAAAAATGCCTATAACTTTTGATTTTATGAAAAATGTCATGACACATTTTCATGACCACCCTACTATATTTGGGGTAATTTCAAGTAACTTTGGTCACATTCTCATTTTATCATAATTTTATATAACAAAAGTGACCAATGGTCATGGTCAACTTTTCTTTGTATAAAAATGTCAAATCATCATTTCAGGGAATATACAGGGCGAGGAACACGATTAAATAGGTTAAATGACTTTTTGCCCAGCCAATAACTTTTTATGACCATCCGAACCAATGCTCAATTCCAAAGCCAAAATATGTTTTTCACCATGGCAGCCCAGTATCTCCAAAACTACTGATTTGCTAGAGCTCATAAGTATCAGGTTAGAAAGCCAGGCTAAGAAAACCCAGGTTCATAGAGTCCTATATCTGAGAAGTGAAAATGAGGGATTTTATGGACCATTGGAAAATGCTGACTTTTGTATTTTCTGGAAGAATTTGACTTTGCCAAATCTAAAAATGCCTATAACTTTTGATTTTATGAAAAATGTCATGACACATTTTCATGACCACCCTACTATATTTGGGGTAATTTCAAGTAACTTTGGTCACATTCTCATTTTATCATAATTTTATATAACAAAAGTGACCACTGGTCATGGTCAACTTTTCTTTGTATAAAAATGTCAAATCATCATTTCAGGGAATATACAGGGCGAGGAACACGATTAAATAGGTTAAATGACTTTTTGCCCAGCCAATAACTTTTTATGACCATCCGAACCAATGCTCAATTCCAAAGCCAAAATATGTTTTTCACCATGGCAGCCCAGTATCTCCAAAACTACTGATTTGCTAGAGCTCATAAGTATCAGGTTAGAAAGCAGGCTAAGAAACCCAGTTCATAGAGTCTATATCTGAGAGTGAAAATGAGGGATTGTATGGACCATTGGAAAATGATGACTTTTGTATTTTCTGGAAGAATTTGACTTTGCCAAATCTAAAAATGCCTATAACTTTTGATTTTATGAAAAATCTCATGACACATTTTCAGGACCACCCTACTATATTTGGGGTAATTTCAAGTAACTTTGGTCACATTCTCATTTTATCATAATTTTATATAACAAAAGTGACCACTGGTCATGGTCAACTTTTCTTTGTATAAAAATGTCAAATCATCATTTCAGGGAATATACAGGGCGAGGAACACGATTAAATAGGTTAAATGACTTTTTGCCCAGCCAATAACTTTTTATGACCATCCGAACCAATGCTCAATTCCAAAGCCAAAATATGTTTTTCACCATGGCAGCCCAGTATCTCCAAAACTACTGATTTGCTAGAGCTCATAAGTTTATTCAGGTTTGAAAGCCAGTTCTAGAAAACAGTTCATAGGTTATATCTGATGAAGTGAAATGAGTGATTTTATGGTACCATTGGAAAAATGATGACTTTTGTATTTTTCTGAAGAATTTGGAGCTTTGCCAATCTAAAAATGCTTAACTTTTGATTTTATGAAAAATCTCATGACACATTTTCATGACCACCCTACTATATTTGGGGTAATTTCAAGTAACTTTGGTCACATTCTCATTTTATCATAATGTTATATAACAAAAGTGACCACTGGTCATGGTCAACTTTTCTTTGTATAAAAATGTCAAATCATCATTTCAGGGAATATACAGGGCGAGGAACACGATTAAATAGGTTAAATGACTTTTTGCCCAGCCAATAACTTTTTATGACCATCCGAACCAATGCTCAATTCCAAAGCCAAAATATGTTTTTCACCATGGCAGCCCAGTATCTCCAAAACTACTGATTTGCTAGAGCTCATAAGTATCAGGTTAGAAAGCCAGGCTAAGAAAACCCAGGTTCATAGAGTCCTATATCTGAGAAGTGAAAATGAGGGATTTTATGGACCATTGGAAAATGCTGACTTTTGTATTTTCTGGAAGAATTTGACTTTGCCAAATCTAAAAATGCCTATAACTTTTGATTTTATGAAAAATGTCATGACACATTTTCATGACCACCCTACTATATTTGGGGTAATTTCAAGTAACTTTGGTCACATTCTCATTTTATCATAATTTTATATAACAAAAGTGACCACTGGTCATGGTCAACTTTTCTTTGTATAAAAATGTCGAATCATCATTTCAGGGAATATACAGGGCGAGGAACACGATTAAATAGGTTAAATGACTTTTTGCCCAGCCAATAACTTTTTATGACCCTCCGAACCAATGCTCTTCAAAGCAAATATGTTGTCATGCAGCCCGTAATTCCAAATACGATGCTAGGAGCTATAGTATCAGCGTAGAAGCCAGGTAAGAAAACCCAGTTCATAGGAGTCCTATAATCTGAGAAGTGAAAATGAGGGATTTTATGGACCATTGGAAAATGATGACTTTTGTATTTTCTGGAAGAATTTGACTTTGCCAAATCTAAAAATGCCTATATCTTTTGATTTTATGAAAAATCTCATGACACATTTTCATGACCACCCTACTATATTTGGGGTAATTTCAAGTAACTTTGGTCACATTCTCATTTTATCATAATTTTATATAACAAAAGTGACCACTGGTCATGGTCAACTTTTCTTTGTATAAAAATGTCAAATCATCATTTCAGGGAATATACAGGGCGAGGAACACGATTAAATAGGTTAAATGACTTTTTGCCCAGCCAATAACTTTTTATGACCATCCGAACCAATGCTCAATTCCAAAGCCAAAATATGTTTTTCACCATGGCAGCCCAGTATCTCCAAAACTACTGATTTGCTAGAGCTCATAAGTATCAGGTTAGAAAGCCAGGCTAAGAAAACCCAGGTTCATAGAGTCCTATATCTGAGAAGTGAAAATGAGGGATTTTATGGACCATTGGAAAATGCTGACTTTTGTATTTTCTGGAAGAATTTGACTTTGCCAAATCTAAAAATGCCTATAACTTTTGATTTTATGAAAAATGTCATGACACATTTTCATGACCACCCTACTATATTTGGGGTAATTTCAAGTAACTTTGGTCACATTCTCATTTCATCATAATTTTATATAACAAAAGTGACCAATGGTCATGGTCAACTTTTCTTTGTATAAAAATGTCAAATCATCATTTCAGGGAATATACAGGGCGAGGAACACGATTAAATAGGTTAAATGACTTATTGCCCAGCCAATAACTTTTTATGACCATCCGAACCAATGCTCAATTCCAAAGCCAAAATATGTTTTTCACCATGGCAGCCCAGTATCTCCAAAACTACTGATTTGCTAGAGCTCATAAGTATCAGGT
>ARYC01021173.1:0-24624 GCA_000711775.1 Oxytricha trifallax
TTACAGATTTTTTTGATTCTTGTTTACAAGTTAGTTTGATTTATCAGAATTGAAACCGCTTCGATTTTTGGCTTTGAGAAACGCTTATATTCTTAGATTAAGAGTTCTGTGTATTCTGTCGTGGACTCGGTTGTTGTGATGAAACAGGAATCTACTACTATTATCTCTAAGCGGGAACCTTGATTTAACTTGCTTACTATGGGTTACATTTGTTATTATTTGCAGTTTAAGTGGACCGGGCATCTTGGTTAGTGGGGTCAAGTTACGAAGATAGATTGCTTTTAGCTATACTTTGGTTGGGCTGTTTAGATTCCAACTTTTTGTCTCTTTTCCTCAAATGCTCTTATGATTCATCATCTTATTCATTCCATTGACTTTGTTCAAACTACTGTAAAGCCTTTACTGGAGTCTGAAGTTGACTATTGTATATTATTCATAGGCTATCCTCTTCTACTCACGTTGCTCGACATCAAGTTTCTTTGACACTGAATGGAATTATGTAGGCGTTTGGACAGAGGAAATGTGTTGTGGGCTTTCATAGAGCTTTTTTAAGCAATAGGAACTGAACGGTTTTTATTCTTATATAATCACGTTTATATCTCCAATTGGCCTGGGTTGACTATAAAATTTATGAAGAGACAAACATCAACTTACTTCAATGCTTTCCAAGTTTTTTAGGTTGATGCACTGAATTTCTGGGTCTTCAAGAAAATACGCAAATACTGGTATTCATGGAATGGAGGTCTAAGTTTAGGATTTCTAGGGAGATCGTGACTTTATGGAATGAATGGATCGTTCTACTTTATTTCGTTGTTTTATTAATCGAATCTCTTTAGGTCCAATAAAGAAGAGTATCTATTGATGTATTGCCTTTGCTTAGAGCACAATAAAATGTTCATTATATTATATCTTAAGTCATAAGGGATCTAATAGTTTAACTCAATTTCTTAGACGTTTTATTGATTATTTGTATTTTTTCTCATTTCGGTTTATCTGTATGTAATAATATTGTTAGAAAAAGTATAATAATTACAAGTGCTTTAGTATAACGGGCATGCCAGGAACATTCTTAGTAATTACTAGCTATGCTGAATTAGTGATTTCATCAATAAGTTCAGTAAACTTCTTATACTCATGGGATAACTTCCCTTTGAAAACCTATTTCACGTCCTTATAAAGTTGGCCAGCTTATAACATAGTGTCTAAACAGATATAAATGTTGAATTCATTGTGCTTTCGATCCATATGTTTCACATATTCCTCTAACGTTTCATTTTTACCTTTATGGTTGAAAATAATTAAGCTTACCAAAATTGACAATCTTTTGTTTGATCATCCTAAGAGCATTGTAAGATGGCTTAGTTTAGACTAATATGTCACAGTAAGGGTATTGCACCTCATCGTGCAATTTAAATTTCTTCTAGACTTTAGAGACCATCTTATCGACAAGCATGAACATATACTTTTCCTCTTTGGAAATATCTGCAACGCAATATTCCAGCTCCGTGACATTGTAGCTACAAAAGTTAAATAATAACAAAACTTACAATTAAAAAACTTGACCCAAAAGTTTCTAAGTCTGTATTAGTAGCTCGCAGGGGTCCCAAGCATAGTGGTGGGAGGAGGTGTGTCTTATAAAGTTACCGAATAAAACCTCAGCTAAACTGGCATGTTAAGCCCAATTTAAAAAGCCTCATCATCCAGGATTTCATCGATCAAGTTAATAACATATTCCTGTTCTTTGCCTTTTTGATTGGTGAAAAGTTAGGGTATTTTAATGATCCTCTCTTCATTGACATGGCAACAAAAAAGTAGTCTTCGTCCTCCCTTAACACCACAAACTCAGACCTAGGGATTGGATTATTATCATGAAAATAAACAACCTCGATAACCACAGAGCCCTCTCCATAGACGCGTTCACTAAGAGTGTCTAGATTCTTATGGCTAAGTTCAAATATCGATGGAAAGGCTGACAAGTTGTTTTTTGTATAATCTACCTCATGGAATATTGTGACTTTAAGGCTGCAACTTATAATTGAAGACCAGAGCATGGAGCACTTATCTTAAAGGGAAATTAAAAGGGTTCATAAGTGGTCACTTGTTATTTATTCAGGCTCAGAAGAATAAAATGCAGCCAGCATCATAAAGGTTGCTCTCAAATCATTGTAGACTGGACCATCACAGAGTATATTAAGCAGCCCGAGAAGTTCGTTGGCGTATGATAGTTTTCGGGTTAATTGCAGATTTCTGGCTTGAAATAATAATCTGTGTTGAAGGCCTGCTTGTAATTTCTATTCTGAAAGAATTTGGTTTTATTTGATCCTGGAGAAACTTGATACCTAAAGGAGGTATGCATAAGGCGATGTCTATTGCATTGAAAAAAAGGTGATACTGTGAACATAGCTTTCTTATATGAGTCGCAGTCGTTTTCAATGTATTTATAGAGTTTGACAGCATAGCCAAGAGTGCTCTTAATATGAACTATTTCGCTATCTGTGAAACTTGGAAGAGGAAATCAATTATGTGAAAGCGATGGAGTATTGTATCTTCCTCACTATTCTCATTCAATAGTGGCTATACGTATAAGCGGGAGAGTGACTTCTTCTCCTTATTATCTTCCACTCTTCCATAATTTTTAGTCTCAGAACCGTGTTTGAAATCCTTGGTAAAGGCTGTGGGCTTTGATGGTTTCTGTGGTTGCTTTTGTTATTCAATTAGCTCTTTATTTTCTTTAATTTCGTGGTATTTATTTGGAGTTATCATGCCTGAAGTTTTCTTCAGTCGCAGCTGTTCATATGATAATTTTTCTTTGCTCTGATTGTTCACTTATCTCGAAATTTTCGATTTACTTTTCCCATTTTCTTGCATGATTTCTCTTTGTTCCTTCAGTTCTTCTATGTTAGAAGTAAGAACTTTCAACTCATCAAAGAATCTTAACCTGGTGTTTTTATAAGTGGCTTAGCAAAACCAGTAATTACAGTAAGGGCTTGCCTTGACAATTTCTAAGAAGCTGTGTATTAAGTCTTTTATTAAAATCTATTATTCTTCCCAAGTGCGTGGCTTAGTTTAAAAATTTTCAATTTTACTTTGGTAATCTGACATTTGAGTTTCTTGGTATAATTAAATCATCTGTCCTTCTTGATTTGGTAATCGCTACTGCGAATATTGGTAATCTGAAATGCCTCTCACAGTTTAATTGAACGTATTGAGGTCTAAGTTGTTCTCCAGTTCTTCAAGATGATCTTTATCATCTTCTTACGAGAAAAGAGGGTTGATATTTGATTTGTTATTATTTTTCATCTAACTCAAAATCAATTAGGACTTTTGGTCTTTTTTTACTTCTTACTGAAAAATATCACTGTTGGTCAAGAGTTTTTTAAATTGCATACTTCGAATATAATCATCCTAATTAGAGATATAGTTACCATCTCCAAATATCTTCGTCTAAATCATCTTCGAAAGATATATTTATATATTCTGGATCTGGATTGTCAACTTCTTAATCTTTAATCAAGTCATCGAAACTGGAAACTTTTCTTTTTTTATGAGCTTACAATTTTAAACATCTTGGGCTTTAACAGTGTGGGTAAGGAGTTCTAAGTCAGCAGAGCAAACAGTTTGTCTATCTGATTAGGGTATGTCAAATTTTTCTCCTTTCCTATATTTTGTATACTTAAGATTCTAAAGTCGGGTATGCCTCTAAGTAATTTCCTTGTTTTGTATAGCTTGAATCAATTCAAATTGGACTCCCATCTAAGGATTTACTGTCGACCATATCTTAGAAAATTACAGGGTCCAGCTAAACAAGTGTTAACTACTTTGTCGGAGTTGTATTTAATAAGTGGTTCTAGAGCTTATTTAAGAAAATCGCATAGACAATCTTCACAAAGAGTTGAAAGTACGGCTTCTCAACTAGGGTTTCGTTTTTTATAAGGCTATCAAGATAACAGATGAACAACTTGATCCCTTAAGTCTCATGAGAACATAAGAACTCAAATACTGTCCCTGAAAAAGTACAAAGGGGCGCTTTATGACTCTAGTATGAGAGAGTGTAGAGCTATGCAATTTCAAGAGCAGAGTCTCCTTCCTTGTAAGCATAGATAATCTTATCAATATCTGTCGGTATGAGTTTGAATTTTACGTTTCCAATGAGAGAGTGATGTGTCATTGTTTCTTTTTAATAGAATTATAAACAATGTATCCAAATATCCTTAATAATTTTAATTAAATAATTTTGATTAAGCTTAGCTATAAAGATAAAAGCTAATAATAAATGAGGGACTAAAGAACTAATACCCCTAGGCAGCAAATATAATAGCACACTTAAGAGAATCTAAGGATGCGTCTTATTCAGGAGTTTCTTGCTCACAGAATTCAATATTGAGCGACGAGTTTCTCATCACTAATGCCCTGACTGAAATCAAGCTAAGCAAAGTTAAGGCTTAAGAGAAATCTATTGTTAAATGGACTCCTGTCGTGCTTGGTAAATTATTCCCAAACGTTATATAGTCAACAAAGTTCACATACAATTCTGGATAACTGCTAAACAGTGGTGAAGTCCCTGTACAAATCTAGAAGCTTACAGGTGGAGCAATCATAAAACTTCCTTAAGAAAAAATTCAAGAATATTTAGCTAGCAATGTTGATGTTTGTTACATATAAAATGATGATGAGCTTTGCAAATTCCTTGAAGCTTACCTTCAAAGTTTTCGACTTGCCAGAATCAGGAATAAACCAGTTATGAATAATTAAGGAAGCGACACAAGCAATAATATTACAGGAGGATGTAAAGTTGATGAGTAACGAGGAGCTCTAAGAGGCAGTCAAAATTTAATAGATGCATTCAACGAGACAATAAAATAAAAAGGCAAATCCTAGAAGTTAATTAGCAATCCTTTTTTGAAGAAAAGAGAAGCTAAGCTCGCATGTAAGAAATTAGAGGTTATTAATCTATACTATAACGAACAATTAAAGCCTCGTCAAGTGGCTAAGAAATTGAGGATGGATGTGGATGTTGTATATAAGACTATCGAAAAGTTTAAGTACGAGGTCAAGCATAAGATTCTTGATCCTGAATCACAAAAGAAAGTGGGTAGAAAAGGGGTTTGTGGGAACTAGCTCTTGCTTGATTCTATACAGGCCTACCTAGAACAGAACGGAATTTACGAAGTTACAGGATAGAAGCTTCATAATTATTTATTAAACCTGGCTCAAACAAAGCCAGAGTGTAAGCTACTTAAGGTGCCTTGCGTTACCACTCTTCAAAAGATTCTGTGAGATAAGTTCCATCTAAGATATGGGAAAACTCAGGCTGCTAATACAAAGTATAGAGACCCGAACTTCAATGAGAAGAGGCTCTGGATTAGCAGGTTGTTGGCTCAGTTCTTATATGAGGATGCAGTTATCATTTCAGTTGATGAGAGCAACTTCCGATCGGACTCGATGCCCTCAAAGTAATGGAGCTTCAACATTAAAGATATGCATCGAGATTCTGCAAAATTACAGAAGCGATAAAAAAGGTTGCAAAATGATAGCATGATCCTCGCTAGCGATGACAAACTTTTGTATGGGAAAATGCTCCTCAAAATGGATCAAAGTTCTGATTCTTCAACTTCGAAATTCTCAGAGAGCTTACACCTGGAAAAAATCGAAAATGTTGGGGAATAATTAGAGAAGGTTTCAAATTCATTTGACTTAGGGTTTTCTAAAAATTGTAATTAAAAGGTTGGAAATATTAAAAATGGAAAATTCGGTATGGCTAAGTCAACTTCGTAAGCAATTAGCCATTTTGTAATGAAAAGCTTTATAGGACCTAAGGTAGGATAGGGGTTTAAGAAATATCCTAGACGCCAAAGAAACTTGTCAGCACTCCAATCTAAATTCATGGAGCGAAAGTTCTAAGGGGGTCAAAGTAGTCATCGAAAACCAGTAATTATAGTTAGAAAACCATTGAAAATACTAAGGTAATTATTAATGAATAATACATTTAGGGAAATCCATAACTGAAACCATAAAAAAAGCAAATTCAGACCCCTTCAATAAAAACTCGGCTTGCATTTACAAAGGACCTCTCCCCGATATTAGAGGTCCTTGAGACCTCCAACTAGAAATTCAGCTTGACTAAAACTTTTCATAGTTTCCGCATAAATAGTTCAGTGAAATCAGTGGTGTCTGAAGAAAATTCAGCTTCAAAAGTGACGAGTGGTTTAACTCCTATTCTCGATAAAATATCAAAACTAAAACTAGAATCTTCGAGGAAGAAGTCTGTTGACCTAGGTGCCGAAACCAAGTTGGAAAGTCGGTTTGCGGTCACTCCTAGGAAATTAAAACTCTCAAGTAGCTTCCACAAAGACTCATCGAACCCTAGGTCAGAGCAGGGAAACTTGCAGAGTGAAAGGGGCTCTTACTAAAAGCTTTGGCCCCAGCTATTTATAGACCCTCACTTGAAAAGCATTAAGGAATACTAGAGTGAGATGAAGCAGAACCTGGGACACTATGGGATGAAAGTGAGAGAGTTGTCAATTAAGAAAAGCTCAGCTAAGAGATAGCAATTCTCAATGTCTTATATTGCTGCGATTTCCTAGGATAAAATTATCTCCAGTCAAGTGATAGAAGGAGCTTTTGACTCAGTTCTCTTTGAAAACTTTATCTACCATACCTTACGCAGTGTAAGAACTGACAAAGAACTACACTCGAAGAAAGTGGTCCTGCTGATGGACAACGCAGTCATTCATAAATATTCAGAGATGTTAGCCACAGCCAGAAAGTTCAAAGTGAATGTGCTCTTCAACGCCGAATACTCGCCTTGGCTCAATCCAATTGAGCAGTTATTCTCCTTTACAAAGAAGGAGATGAAGATGGACACTATTCAGAACAAGTAAGTTTTAATGGGCTTTACACTTTTAGGCAGCAATTGGTGAAGAGGGTTGCTGAAATCGTTCAGAATTTAAGAAAAGAAGACATCCAGGGGATGTGGGCATTCAGTATCAAGAAGTGGATTCACACTCTTCGGTTCGGTTTTGTGTGATGATGTTTGTTTCATAGCTGAAGTAGTGTATAAAACCTGTTTCCCTTTACAATTTCCCCTGTCATGTCAGTTTTAAATTCATCGCAGATTATTATAATTAATAACACTATTTATATTTTACTTAAAAATGTCCTAATTCACTCTTTACAACACTCAATTCTAAAATACTGCTTCTATTTCACATTTGCACTCTTAAAATGGCCACTTCCTTCGCGATTCTACTTAGTTGCATTTGCCTTTATATTATCGCAATTATGCATGCGTGCCATATTTTGGCAAAACTTCCAAATTCTAATGGAGTTACCCTACTTTCAAGCCCCTTTTCGGTAAATGAGAGAGGTTTTTATGAAAAAGTCCCTATTTTGGCCTAAACTACGCAAATCTCTGAAATCGCTAATTTAGCAAATGTCCCAACTTCCCTAATTATAAAGACCCCTAAATTTGAGATGTATCAATTTTTACAAGTACATATATAATTTTGACCAGCCCCCTAAATTTTTTGACCAACTACTAATAAAAAAATGACACATAGCAACAAAAAAACAGGGGTTTTGAAATTGAGGGGATTTGGGGTTTACGCATTTTTCCATTGGTCTAATTATATTATTTATTTAATTTTAATTTTATTTTCACAATTTCCTGATTCAATTCTATTTTAGCAATAATATTTCTTTGGAGTGCTATAGCTTTTGAGAACGAAAAGATAGCAGGTCATACCCAGATATATTCTTGTTTATGAGGCTTTGATGTACAATAGTGTTGAATTGGATCTCGTGTGAGATGAAAAAAACCCAGGTCATATGAAGTTTTTAGCATTGAAGAGGATTTTTATCCGAAAAATAAAAGTCCTTCAATAATATTTCTTTGGAGTGCTATAGCTTTTGAGAACGAAAAGATAGCAGGTCATACCCAGATATATTCTTGTTTATGAGGCTTTGATGTACAATAGTGTTGAATTGGATCTCGTGTGAGATGAAAAAAACCCAGGTCATATGAAGTTTTTAGCATTGAAGAGGATTTTTGTCCGAAAAATAAAAGTCCTTCAATAATATTTCTTTGGAGTGCTATAGCTTTTGAGAACGAAAAGATAGCAGGTCATACCCAGATATATTCTTGTTTATGAGGCTTTGATGTACAATAGTGTTGAATTGGATCTCGTGTGAGATGAAAAAAACCCAGGTCATATGAAGTTTTTAGCATTGAAGAGGATTTTTATCCGAAAAATAAATGTCCTTCAATAATATTTCTTTGGAGTGCTATAGCTTTTGAGAACGAAAAGATAGCAGGTCATACCCAGATATATTCTTGTTTATGAGGCTTTGATGTACAATAGTGTTGAATTGGATCTCGTGTGAGATGAAAAAAACCCAGGTCATATGAAGTTTTTAGCATTGAAGAGGATTTTTATCCGAAAAATAAAAGTCCTTCAATAATATTTCTTTGGAGTGCTATAGCTTTTGAGAACGAAAAGATAGCAGGTCATACCCCAGATATATTCTTGTTTATGCAGGCTTTGATGTACAATAGTGTTGAATTGGATCTCGTGTGAGATGAAAAAAACCCAGGTCATATGAAGTTTTTAGCATTGAAGAGGATTTTTATCCGAAAAATAAAAGTCCTTCAATAATATTTCTTTGGAGTGCTATAGCTTTTGAGAACGAAAAGATAGCAGGTCATACCCAGATATATTCTTGTTTATGAGGCTTTGATGTACAATAGTGTTGAATTGGATCTCGTGTGAGATGAAGAAAACCCAGGTCATATGAAGTTTTTAGCATTGAAGAGGATTTTTATCCGAAAAATAAAAGTCCTTCAATAATATTTCTTTGGAGTGCTATAGCTTTTGAGAACGAAAAAATAGCAGGTCATACCCAGATATATTCTTGTTTATGAGGCTTTGATGTACAATAGTGTTGAATTGGATCTCGTGTGAGATGAAAAAAACCCAGGTCATATGAAGTTTTTAGCATTGAAGAGGATTTTTATCCGAAAAATAAATGTCCTTCAATAATATTTCTTTGGAGTGCTATAGCTTTTGAGAACGAAAAGATAGCAGGTCATACCCAGATATATTCTTGTTTATGAGGCTTTGATGTACAATAGTGTTGAATTGGATCTCGTGTGAGATGAAAAAAACCCAGGTCATATGAAGTTTTTAGCATTGAAGAGGATTTTTATCCGAAAAATAAATGTCCTTCAATAATATTTCTTTGGAGTGCTATAGCTTTTGAGAACGAAAAGATAGCAGGTCATACCCAGAATATATTCTTGTTTATGAGGCTTTGATGTACAATAGTGTTGAATTGGATCTCGTGTGAGATGAAAAAAACCCAGGTCATATGAAGTTTTTAGCATTGAAGAGGATTTTTATCCGAAAAATAAATGTCCTTCAATAATATTTCTTTGGAGTGCTATAGCTTTTGAGAACGAAAAGATAGCAGGTCATACCCAGATATATTCTTGTTTATGAGGCTTTGATGTACAATAGTGTTGAATTGGATCTCGTGTGAGATGAAAAAAACCCAGGTCATATGAAGTTTTTAGCATTGAAGAGGATTTTTGTCCGAAAAATAAAAGTCCTTCAATAATATTTCTTTGGAGTGCTATAGCTTTTGAGAACGAAAAGATAGCAGGTCATACCCAGATATATTCTTGTTTATGAGGCTTTGATGTACAATAGTGTTGAATTGGATCTCGTGTGAGATGTAAAAAACCCAGGTCATATGAAGTTTTTAGCATTGAAGAGGATTTTTGTCCGAAAAATAAAAGTCCTTCAATAATATTTCTTTGGAGTGCTATAGCTTTTGAGAACGAAAAGATAGCAGGTCATACCCAGATATATTCTTGTTTATGAGGCTTTGATGTACAATAGTGTTGAATTGGATCTCGTGTGAGGTGAAAAAAACCCAGGTCATATGAAGTTTTTAGCATTGAAGAGGATTTTTGTCCGAAAAATAAAAGTCCTTCAATAATATTTCTTTGGAGTGCTATAGCTTTTGAGAACGAAAAGATAGCAGGTCATACCTAGATATATTCTTGTTTATGAGGCTTTGATGTACAATAGTGTTGAATTGGATCTCGTGTGAGATGAAAAAAACCCAGGTCATATGAAGTTTTTAGCATTGAAGAGGATTTTTGTCCGAAAAATAAAAGTCCTTCAATAATATTTCTTTGGAGTGCTATAGCTTTTGAGAACGAAAAGATAGCAGGTCATACCTAGATATATTCTTGTTTATGAGGCTTTGATGTACAATAGTGTTGAATTGGATCTCGTGTGAGATGAAAAAAACCCAGGGTCATATGAAGTTTTTAGCATTGAAGAGGATTTTTATCCGAAAAATAAATGTCCTTCAATAATATTTCTTTGGAGTGCTATAGCTTTTGAGAACGAAAAGATAGCAGGTCATACCCAGATATATTCTTGTTTATGAGGCTTTGATGTACAATAGTGTTGAATTGGATCTCGTGTGAGATGAAAAAAACCCAGGTCATATGAAGTTTTTAGCATTGAAGAGGATTTTTATCCGAAAAATAAAAGTCCTTCAATAATATTTCTTTGGAGTGCTATAGCTTTTGAGAACGAAAAGATAGCAGGTCATACCAAGATATATTCTTGTTTATGAGGCTTTGATGTACAATAGTGTTGAATTGGATCTCGTGTGAGATGAAAAAAACCCAGGTCATATGAAGTTTTTAGCATTGAAGAGGATTTTTGTCCGAAAAATAAAAGTCCTTCAATAATATTTCTTTGGAGTGCTATAGCTTTTGAGAACGAAAAGATAGCAGGTCATACCCAGATATATTCTTGTTTATGAGGCTTTGATGTACAATAGTGTTGAATTGGATCTCGTGTGAGATGAAAAAAACCCAGGTCATATGAAGTTTTTAGCATTGAAGAGGATTTTTGTCCGAAAAATAAAAGTCCTTCAATAATATTTCTTTGGAGTGCTATAGCTTTGAACGAAAAGATAGCAGGTCATACCCAGATATATTCTTGTTTATGAGGCTTTGATGTACAATAGTGTTGAATTGGATCTCGTGTGAGATGAAAAAAACCCAGGTCATATGAAGTTTTTAGCATTGAAGAGGATTTTTATCCGAAAAATAAAAGTCCTTCAATAATATTTCTTTGGAGTGCTATAGCTTTTGAGAACGAAAAGATAGCAGGTCATACCCAGATATATTCTTGTTTATGAGGCTTTGATGTACAATAGTGTTGAATTGGATCTCGTGTGAGATGAAAAAAACCCAGGTCATATGAAGTTTTTAGCATTGAAGAGGATTTTTATCCGAAAAATAAAAGTCCTTCAATAATATTTCTTTGGAGTGCTATAGCTTTTGAGAACGAAAAGATAGCAGGTCATACCCAGATATATTCTTGTTTATGAGGCTTTGATGTACAACAGTGTTGAAATGGATCTCGTGTGAGATGAAAAAAACCCAGGTCATATGAAGTTTTTAGCATTGAAGAGGATTTTTATCCGAAAAATAAAAGTCCTTCAATAATATTTCTTTGGAGTGCTATAGCTTTTGAGAACGAAAAGATAGCAGGTCATACCCAGATATATTCTTGTTTATGAGGCTTTGATGTACAATAGTGTTGAATTGGATCTCGTGTGAGATGAAAAAAACCCAGGTCATATGAGGTTTTTAGCATTGAAGAGGATTTTTATCCGAAAAATAAATGTCCTTCAATAATATTTCTTTGGAGTGCTATAGCTTTTGAGAACGAAAAGATAGCAGGTCATACCCAGATATATTCTTGTTTATGAGGCTTTGATGTACAATAGTGTTGAATTGGATCTCGTGTGAGATGAAAAAAACCCAGGTCATATGAAGTTTTTAGCATTGAAGAGGATTTTTGTCCGAAAAATAAAAGTCCTTCAATAATATTTCTTTGGAGTGCTATAGCTTTTGAGAACGAAAAGATAGCAGGTCATACCTAGATATATTCTTGTTTATGAGGCTTTGATGTACAATAGTGTTGAATTGGATCTCGTGTGAGATGAAAAAAACCCAGGTCATATGAAGTTTTAGCATTGAAGAGGATTTTTATCCGAAAAATAAAAGTCCTTCAATAATATTTCTTTGGAGTGCTATAGCTTTTGAGAACGAAAAGATAGCAGGTCATACCCAGATATATTCTTGTTTATGAGGCTTTGATGTACAATAGTGTTGAATTGGATCTCGTGTGAGATGAAAAAAACCCAGGTCATATGAAGTTTTTAGCATTGAAGAGGATTTTTATCCGAAAAATAAAAGTCCTTCAATAATATTTCTTTGGAGTGCTATAGCTTTTGAGAACGAAAAGATAGCAGGTCATACCCAGATATATTCTTGTTTATGAGGCTTTGATGTACAATAGTGTTGAATTGGATCTCGTGTGAGATGAAAAAAACCCAGGTCATATGAAGTTTTTAGCATTGAAGAGGATTTTTATCCGAAAAATAAAAGTCCTTCAATAATATTTCTTTGGAGTGCTATAGCTTTTGAGAACGAAAAGATAGCAGGTCATACCCAGATATATTCTTGTTTATGAGGCTTTGATGTACAATAGTGTTGAATTGGATCTCGTGTGAGATGAAAAAAACCCAGGTCATATGAAGTTTTAGCATTGAAGAGGATTTTTATCCGAAAAATAAAAGTCCTTCAATAATATTTCTTTGGAGTGCTATAGCTTTTGAGAACGAAAAGATAGCAGGTCATACCCAGATATATTCTTGTTTATGAGGCTTTGATGTACAATAGTGTTGAATTGGATCTCGTGTGAGATGAAAAAAACCCAGGTCATATGAAGTTTTTAGCATTGAAGAGGATTTTTATCCGAAAAATAAAAGTCCTTCAATAATATTTCTTTGGAGTGCTATAGCTTTTGAGAACGAAAAGATAGCAGGTCATACCCAGATATATTATTGTTTATGAGGCTTTGATGTGCAATAGTGTTGAATTGGATCTCGTGTGAGATGAAAAAAACCCAGGTCATATGAAGTTTTTAGCATTGAAGAGGATTTTTATCCGAAAAATAAATGTCCTTCAATAATATTTCTTTGGAGTGCTATAGCTTTTGAGAACGAAAAGATAGCAGGTCATACCCAGATATATTCTTGTTTATGAGGCTTTGATGTACAATAGTGTTGAATTGGATCTCGTGTGAGGTGAAAAAAACCCAGGTCATATGAAGTTTTTAGCATTGAAGAGGATTTTTATCCGAAAAATAAATGTCCTTCAATAATATTTCTTTGGAGTGCTATAGCTTTTGAGAACGAAAAGATAGCAGGTCATACCCAGATATATTCTTGTTTATGAGGCTTTGATGTACAATAGTGTTGAATTGGATCTCGTGTGAGATGAAAAAAACCCAGGTCATATGAGGTTTTTAGCATTGAAGAGGATTTTTATCCGAAAAATAAATGTCCTTCAATAATATTTCTTTGGAGTGCTATAGCTTTTGAGAACGAAAAGATAGCAGGTCATACCCAGATATATTCTTGTTTATGAGGCTTTGATGTACAATAGTGTTGAATTGGATCTCGTGTGAGATGAAAAAAACCCAGGTCATATGAAGTTTTTAGCATTGAAGAGGATTTTTGTCCGAAAAATAAAAGTCCTTCAATAATATTTCTTTGGAGTGCTATAGCTTTTGAGAACGAAAAGATAGCAGGTCATACCCAGATATATTCTTGTTTATGAGGCTTTGATGTACAATAGTGTTGAATTGGATCTCGTGTGAGATGAAGAAAACCCAGGTCATATGAAGTTTTTAGCATTGAAGAGGATTTTTATCCGAAAAATAAAAGTCCTTCAATAATATTTCTTTGGAGTGCTATAGCTTTTGAGAACGAAAAAATAGCAGGTCATACCCAGATATATTCTTGTTTATGAGGCTTTGATGTACAATAGTGTTGAATTGGATCTCGTGTGAGATGAAAAAACCCAGGTCATATGAAGTTTTTAGCATTGAAGAGGATTTTTGTCCGAAAAATAAAAGTCCTTCAATAATATTTCTTTGGAGTGCTATAGCTTTTGAGAACGAAAAGATAGCAGGTCATACCTAGATATATTCTTGTTTATGAGGCTTTGATGTACAATAGTGTTGAATTGGATCTCGTGTGAGATGAAAAAAACCCAGGTCATATGAAGTTTTTAGCATTGAAGAGGATTTTTGTCCGAAAAATAAAAGTCCTTCAATAATATTTCTTTGGAGTGCTATAGCTTTTGAGAACGAAAAGATAGCAGGTCATACCCAGATATATTCTTGTTTATGAGGCTTTGATGTACAATAGTGTTGAATTGGATCTCGTGTGAGATGTAAAAAACCCAGGTCATATGAAGTTTTTAGCATTGAAGAGGATTTTTGTCCGAAAAATAAAAGTCCTTCAATAATATTTCTTTGGAGTGCTATAGCTTGAGAACGAAAAGATAGCAGGTCATACCTAGATATATTCTTGTTTATGAGGCTTTGATGTACAATAGTGTTGAATTGGATCTCGTGTGAGATGAAAAAAACCCAGGTCATATGAAGTTTTTAGCATTGAAGAGGATTTTTATCCGAAAAATAAATGTCCTTCAATAATATTTCTTTGGAGTGCTATAGCTTTTGAGAACGAAAAGATAGCAGGTCATACCCAGATATATTCTTGTTTATGAGGCTTTGATGTACAATAGTGTTGAATTGGATCTCGTGTGAGGTGAAAAAAACCCAGGTCATATGAAGTTTTTAGCATTGAAGAGGATTTTTATCCGAAAAATAAATGTCCTTCAATAATATTTCTTTGGAGTGCTATAGCTTTTGAGAACGAAAAGATAGCAGGTCATACCCAGATATATTCTTGTTTATGAGGCTTTGATGTACAATAGTGTTGAATTGGATCTCGTGTGAGATGAAAAAAACCCAGGTCATATGAAGTTTTTAGCATTGAAGAGGATTTTTGTCCGAAAAATAAAAGTCCTTCAATAATATTTCTTTGGAGTGCTATAGCTTTTGAGAACGAAAAGATAGCAGGTCATACCCAGATATATTCTTGTTTATGAGGCTTTGATGTACAATAGTGTTGAATTGGATCTCGTGTGAGATGAAGAAAACCCAGGTCATATGAAGTTTTTAGCATTGAAGAGGATTTTTATCCGAAAAATAAAAGTCCTTCAATAATATTTCTTTGGAGTGCTATAGCTTTTGAGAACGAAAAAATAGCAGGTCATACCCAGATATATTCTTGTTTATGAGGCTTTGATGTACAATAGTGTTGAATTGGATCTCGTGTGAGATGAAAAAAACCCAGGTCATATGAAGTTTTTAGCATTGAAGAGGATTTTTATCCGAAAAATAAATGTCCTTCAATAATATTTCTTTGGAGTGCTATAGCTTTTGAGAACGAAAAGATAGCAGGTCATACCAAAATATATTCTTGTTTATGAGGCTTTGATGTACAATAGTGTTGAATTGGATCTCGTGTGAGATGAAAAAAACCCAGGTCATATGAAGTTTTTAGCATTGAAGAGGATTTTTATCCGAAAAATAAATGTCCTTCAATAATATTTCTTTGGAGTGCTATAGCTTTTGAGAACGAAAAGATAGCAGGTCATACCCAGATATATTCTTGTTTATGAGGCTTTGATGTACAATAGTGTTGAATTGGATCTCGTGTGAGGTGAAAAAAACCCAGGTCATATGAAGTTTTTAGCATTGAAGAGGATTTTTTATCCGAAAAAAATATAAACCTTCAATAATATTTCTTTGGAGTGCTATAGCTTCTGAGAAGCGAAAAGATAGCAGGTCATTACCCAGATATATTCTTGTTTATGAGGCTTTGATGTACAATAGTGTTGAATTGGATCTCGTGTGAGGTGAAAAAAACCCAGGTCATATGAAGTTTTTAGCATTGAAGAGGATTTTTATCCGAAAAATAAATGTCCTTCAATAATATTTCTTTGGAGTGCTATAGCTTTTGAGAACGAAAAGATAGCAGGTCATACCCAGATATATTCTTGTTTATGAGGCTTTGATGTGCAATAGTGTTGAATTGGATCTCGTGTGAGATGAAAAAAACCCAGGTCATATGAAGTTTTTAGCATTGAAGAGGATTTTTGTCCGAAAAATAAAAGTCCTTCAATAATATTTCTTTGGAGTGCTATAGCTTTTGAGAACGAAAAGATAGCAGGTCATACCCAGATATATTCTTGTTTATGAGGCTTTGATGTACAATAGTGTTGAATTGGATCTCGTGTGAGATGAAAAAAACCCAGGTCATATGAGGTTTTTAGCATTGAAGAGGATTTTTATCCGAAAAATAAATGTCCTTCAATAATATTTCTTTGGAGTGCTATAGCTTTTGAGAACGAAAAGATAGCAGGTCATACCCAGATATATTCTTGTTTATGAGGCTTTGATGTACAATAGTGTTGAATTGGATCTCGTGTGAGATGAAAAAAACCCAGGTCATATGAAGTTTTTAGCATTGAAGAGGATTTTTGTCCGAAAAATAAAAGTCCTTCAATAATATTTCTTTGGAGTGCTATAGCTTTTGAGAACGAAAAGATAGCAGGTCATACCTAGATATATTCTTGTTTATGAGGCTTTGATGTACAATAGTGTTGAATTGGATCTCGTGTGAGATGAAAAAAACCCAGGTCATATGAAGTTTTTAGCATTGAAGAGGATTTTTATCCGAAAAATAAAAGTCCTTCAATAATATTTCTTTGGAGTGCTGTAGCTTTTGAGAACGAAAAGATAGCAGGTCATACCCAGATATATTCTTGTTTATGAGGCTTTGATGTGCAATAGTGTTGAATTGGATCTCGTGTGAGATGAAAAAAACCCAGGTCATATGAAGTTTTTAGCATTGAAGAGGATTTTTATCCGAAAAATAAAAGTCCTTCAATAATATTTCTTTGGAGTGCTGTAGCTTTTGAGAACGAAAAGATAGCAGGTCATACCCAGATATATTCTTGTTTATGAGGCTTTGATGTACAATAGTGTTGAATTGGATCTCGTGTGAGATGAAAAAAACCCAGGTCATATGAAGTTTTTAGCATTGAAGAGGATTTTTGTCCGAAAAATAAAAGTCCTTCAATAATATTTCTTTGGAGTGCTATAGCTTTTGAGAACGAAAAGATAGCAGGTCATACCTAGATATATTCTTGTTTATGAGGCTTTGATGTACAATAGTGTTGAATTGGATCTCGTGTGAGATGAAAAAAACCCAGGTCATGAGATGAAGTTTTTAGCATTGAAGAGGATTTTTGTCCGAAAAATAAAAGTCCTTCAATAATATTTCTTTGGAGTGCTATAGCTTTTGAGAACGAAAAGATAGCAGGTCATACCCAGATATATTCTTGTTTATGAGGCTTTGATGTACAATAGTGTTGAATTGGATCTCGTGTGAGATGAAGAAAACCCAGGTCATATGAAGTTTTTAGCATTGAAGAGGATTTTTATCCGAAAAATAAAAGTCCTTCAATAATATTTCTTTGGAGTGCTATAGCTTTTGAGAACGAAAAAATAGCAGGTCATACCCAGATATATTCTTGTTTATGAGGCTTTGATGTACAATAGTGTTGAATTGGATCTCGTGTGAGATGAAAAAGAAACCCAGGTCATATGAAGTTTTTAGCATTGAAGAGGATTTTTATCCGAAAAATAAAAGTCCTTCAATAATATTTCTTTGGAGTGCTATAGCTTTTGAGAACGAAAAGATAGCAGGTCATACCCAGATATATTCTTGTTTATGAGGCTTTGATGTACAATAGTGTTGAATTGGATCTCGTGTGAGATGAAAAAAACCCAGGTCATATGAAGTTTTTAGCATTGAAGAGGATTTTTGTCCGAAAAATAAAAGTCCTTCAATAATATTTCTTTGGAGTGCTATAGCTTTTGAGAACGAAAAGATAGCAGGTCATACCCAGATATATTCTTGTTTATGAGGCTTTGATGTACAATAGTGTTGAATTGGATCTCGTGTGAGATGTAAAAAACCCAGGTCATATGAAGTTTTTAGCATTGAAGAGGATTTTTGTCCGAAAAATAAAAGTCCTTCAATAATATTTCTTTGGAGTGCTATAGCTTTGAGAACGAAAAGATAGCAGGTCATACCCAGATATATTCTTGTTTATGAGGCTTTGATGTACAATAGTGTTGAATTGGATCTCGTGTGAGATGAAAAAAACCCAGGTCATATGAAGTTTTTAGCATTGAAGAGGATTTTTGTCCGAAAAATAAAAGTCCTTCAATAATATTTCTTTGGAGTGCTATAGCTTTTGAGAACGAAAAGATAGCAGGTCATACCTAGATATATTCTTGTTTATGAAGGCTTTTGATGTACAATAGTGTTGAAGTTGGATATGCGTGTGAGATGAAAAAAACCCAGGTCATATGAAGTTTTTAGCATTGAAGAGGATTTTTGTCCGAAAAATAAAAGTCCTTCAATAATATTTCTTTGGAGTGCTATAGCTTTTGAGAACGAAAAGATAGCAGGTCATACCTAGATATATTCTTGTTTATGAGGCTTTGATGTACAATAGTGTTGAATTGGATCTCGTGTGAGATGAAAAAAACCCAGGTCATATGAAGTTTTTAGCATTGAAGAGGATTTTTATCCGAAAAATAAAAGTCCTTCAATAATATTTCTTTGGAGTGCTGTAGCTTTTGAGAACGAAAAGATAGCAGGTCATACCCAGATATATTCTTGTTTATGAGGCTTTGATGTGCAATAGTGTTGAATTGGATCTCGTGTGAGATGAAAAAAACCCAGGTCATATGAAGTTTTTAGCATTGAAGAGGATTTTTGTCCGAAAAATAAAAGTCCTTCAATAATATTTCTTTGGAGTGCTATAGCTTTTGAGAACGAAAAGATAGCAGGTCATACCCAGATATATTCTTGTTTATGAGGCTTTGATGTACAATAGTGTTGAATTGGATCTCGTGTGAGATGTAAAAAACCCAGGTCATATGAAGTTTTTAGCATTGAAGAGGATTTTTGTCCGAAAAATAAAAGTCCTTCAATAATATTTCTTTGGAGTGCTATAGCTTTTGAGAACGAAAAGATAGCAGGTCATACCCAGATATATTCTTGTTTATGAGGCTTTGATGTACAATAGTGTTGAATTGGATCTCGTGTGAGATGAAAAAAACCCAGGTCATATGAAGTTTTTAGCATTGAAGAGGATTTTTGTCCGAAAAATAAAAGTCCTTCAATAATATTTCTTTGGAGTGCTATAGCTTTTGAGAACGAAAAGATAGCAGGTCATACCTAGATATATTCTTGTTTATGAGGCTTTGATGTACAAATAGTGTTTGAATTGGAGATCTCGTGTGAGATGAAAAAAAACCCAGGGTCATATGAAGTTTTTAGCATTGAAGAGGATTTTTGTCCGAAAAATAAAAGTCCTTCAATAATATTTCTTTGGAGTGCTATAGCTTTTGAGAACGAAAAGATAGCAGGTCATACCTAGATATATTCTTGTTTATGAGGCTTTTTTGATGTACAATAGTGTTGAAGTTGGACTCTCGTGTGAGATGGAAAAAAACCCAGGTCATATGACAGTTTTTAGCATTGAAGAGGATTTTTGTCCGAAAAATAAAAGTCCTTCAATAATATTTCTTTGGAGTGCTATAGCTTTTGAGAACGAAAAGATAGCAGGTCATACCTAGATATATTCTTGTTTATGAGGCTTTGATGTACAATAGTGTTGAATTGGATCTCGTGTGAGATGAAAAAAACCCAGGTCATATGAAGTTTTTAGCATTGAAGAGGATTTTTGTCCGAAAAATAAAAGTCCTTCAATAATATTTCTTTGGAGTGCTATAGCTTTTGAGAACGAAAAGATAGCAGGTCATACCCAGATATATTCTTGTTTATGAGGCTTTGATGTACAATAGTGTTGAATTGGATCTCGTGTGAGATGAAGAAAACCCAGGTCATATGAAGTTTTTAGCATTGAAGAGGATTTTTATCCGAAAAATAAAAGTCCTTCAATAATATTTCTTTGGAGTGCTATAGCTTTTGAGAACGAAAAAATAGCAGGTCATACCCAGATATATTCTTGTTTATGAGGCTTTGATGTACAATAGTGTTGAATTGGATCTCGTGTGAGATGAAAAAAACCCAGGTCATATGAGGTTTTTAGCATTGAAGAGGATTTTTATCCGAAAAATAAATGTCCTTCAATAATATTTCTTTGGAGTGCTATAGCTTTTGAGAACGAAAAGATAGCAGGTCATACCCAGATATATTCTTGTTTATGAGGCTTTGATGTACAATAGTGTTGAATTGGATCTCGTGAGATGAAAAAAACCCAGGTCATATGAAGTTTTTAGCATTGAAGAGGATTTTTGTCCGAAAAATAAAAGTCCTTCAATAATATTTCTTTGGAGTGCTATAGCTTTTGAGAACGAAAAGATAGCAGGTCATACCCAGATATATTCTTGTTTATGAGGCTTTGATGTACAATAGTGTTGAATTGGATCTCGTGTGAGATGAAAAAAACCCAGGTCATATGAAGTTTTTAGCATTGAAGAGGATTTTTGTCCGAAAAATAAAAGTCCTTCAATAATATTTCTTTGGAGTGCTATAGCTTTTGAGAACGAAAAGATAGCAGGTCATACCTAGATATATTCTTGTTTATGAGGCTTTTGATGTACAATAGTGTTGAATTGGATCTCGTGTTGAGATGAAAAAAACGCAGGTCATATGAAGTTTTTAGCATTGAAGAGGATTTTTGTCCGAAAAATAAAAGTCCTTCAATAATATTTCTTTGGAGTGCTATAGCTTTTGAGAACGAAAAGATAGCAGGTCATACCTAGATATATTCTTTGTTTATCGAGGCTTTGATGTACAATAGTGTTGAATTGGATCTCGTGTGGAGATGAAAAAAGACCCAGGTCATATGAAGGTTTTTAGCATTGAAGAGGATTTTTGTCCGAAAAATAAAAGTCCTTCAATAATATTTCTTTGGAGTGCTATAGCTTTTGAGAACGAAAAGATAGCAGGTCATACCTAGATCTATTCTTGTTTATGAGGCTTTGATGTACAATAGGTGTTGACTTGGATCTCGTGTGAGATGAAAGAAAAAACCAGGTCATGATGAAGTTTTTAGCATTGAAGAGGATTTTTGTCCGAAAAATAAAAGTCCTTCAATAATATTTCTTTGGAGTGCTATAGCTTTTGAGAACGAAAAGATAGCAGGTCATACCTAGATATATTCTTGTTTATGAGGCTTTGATGTACAATAGTGTTGAATTGGATCTCGTGTGAGATGAAAAAAACCCAGGTCATATGAAGTTTTTTAGCATTGAAGAGGATTTTTATCCGAAAAATAAATGTCCTTCAATAATATTTCTTTGGAGTGCTATAGCTTTTGAGAACGAAAAGATAGCAGGTCATACCCAGATATATTCTTGTTTATGAGGCTTTGATGTACAATAGTGTTGAATTGGATCTCGTGTGAGGTGAAAAAAACCCAGGTCATATGAAGTTTTTAGCATTGAAGAGGATTTTTATCCGATAAAATAGAAAGTCCTTCAATAATATTTTCTTGGAGTGCTATAGCTTTTGAGAACGAAAAGATAGCAGGTCATACACGCAGGATATATTCTTGTTTATGAGGCTTTGATGTACAATAGTGTTGAATTGGATCTCGTGTGAGGTGAAAAAAACCCAGGTCATATGAAGTTTTTAGCATTGAAGAGGATTTTTATCCGAAAAATAAATGTCCTTCAATAATATTTCTTTGGAGTGCTATAGCTTTTGAGAACGAAAAGATAGCAGGTCATACCCAGATATATTCTTGTTTATGAGGCTTTGATGTACAATAGTGTTGAATTGGATCTCGTGTGAGATGAAAAAAACCCAGGTCATATGAGGTTTTTAGCATTGAAGAGGATTTTTATCCGAAAAATAAATGTCCTTCAATAATATTTCTTTGGAGTGCTATAGCTTTTGAGAACGAAAAGATAGCAGGTCATACCCAGATATATTCTTGTTTATGAGGCTTTGATGTACAATAGTGTTGAATTGGATCTCGTGTGAGATGAAAAAAACCCAGGTCATATGAAGTTTTTAGCATTGAAGAGGATTTTTGTCCGAAAAATAAAAGTCCTTCAATAATATTTCTTTGGAGTGCTATAGCTTTTGAGAACGAAAAGATAGCAGGTCATACCTAGATATATTCTTGTTTATGAGGCTTTGATGTACAATAGTGTTGAATTGGATCTCGTGTGAGATGAAAAAAACCCAGGTATATGAAGTTTTTAGCATTGAAGAGGATTTTTGTCCGAAAAATAAAAGTCCTTCAATAATATTTCTTTGGAGTGCTATAGCTTTTGAGAACGAAAAGATAGCAGGTCATACCCAGATATATTCTTGTTTATGAGGCTTTGATGTACAATAGTGTTGAATTGGATCTCGTGTGAGATGAAAAAAACCCAGGTCATATGAGGTTTTTAGCATTGAAGAGGATTTTTATCCGAAAAATAAATGTCCTTCAATAATATTTCTTTGGAGTGCTATAGCTTTTGAGAACGAAAAAGATAGGCAGGTCATAACCCCCAGATTATATTCTTGTTTTATGAGGGCTTCTGATGTACAATAGTGTATGAATTGGATCTCGTGTGAGATGAAAAAAACCCAGGTCATATGAAGTTTTTAGCATTGAAGAGGATTTTTGTCCGAAAAATAAAAGTCCTTCAATAATATTTCTTTGGAGTGCTATAGCTTTTGAGAACGAAAAGATAGCAGGTCATACCCAGATATATTCTTGTTTATGAGGCTTTGATGTACAATAGTGTTGAATTGGATCTCGTGTGAGATGAAGAAAACCCAGGTCATATGAAGTTTTTAGCATTGAAGAGGATTTTTATCCGAAAAATAAAAGTCCTTCAATAATATTTCTTTGGAGTGCTATAGCTTTTGAGAACGAAAAAATAGCAGGTCATACCCAGATATATTCTTGTTTATGAGGCTTTGATGTACAATAGTGTTGAATTGGATCTCGTGTGAGATGAAAAAAACCCAGGTCATATGAAGTTTTTAGCATTGAAGAGGATTTTTATCCGAAAAATAAATGTCCTTCAATAATATTTCTTTGGAGTGCTATAGCTTTTGAGAACGAAAAGATAGCAGGTCATACCCAGATATATTCTTGTTTATGAGGCTTTGATGTACAATAGTGTTGAATTGGATCTCGTGTGAGATGAAAAAAACCCAGGTCATATGAAGTTTTTAGCATTGAAGAGGATTTTTGTCCGAAAAATAAAAGTCCTTCAATAATATTTCTTTGGAGTGCTATAGCTTTTGAGAACGAAAAGATAGCAGGTCATACCTAGATATATTCTTGTTTATGAGGCTTTGATGTACAATAGTGTTGAATTGGATCTCGTGTGAGATGAAAAAAACCCAGGTCATATGAAGTTTTTAGCATTGAAGAGGATTTTTATCCGAAAAATAAAAGTCCTTCAATAATATTTCTTTGGAGTGCTGTAGCTTTTGAGAACGAAAAGATAGCAGGTCATACCCAGATATATTCTTGTTTATGAGGCTTTGATGTGCAATAGTGTTGAATTGGATCTCGTGTGAGATGAAAAAAACCCAGGTCATATGAAGTTTTTAGCATTGAAGAGGATTTTTATCCGAAAAATAAAAGTCCTTCAATAATATTTCTTTGGAGTGCTATAGCTTTTGAGAACGAAAAGATAGCAGGTCATACCCAGATATATTCTTGTTTATGAGGCTTTGATGTACAATAGTGTTGAATTGGATCTCGTGTGAGATGAAAAAAACCCAGGTCATATGAGGTTTTTAGCATTGAAGAGGATTTTTATCCGAAAAATAAATGTCCTTCAATAATATTTCTTTGGAGTGCTATAGCTTTTGAGAACGAAAAGATAGCAGGTCATACCCAGATATATTCTTGTTTATGAGGCTTTGATGTACAATAGTGTTGAATTGGATCTCGTGTGAGATGAAAAAAACCCAGGTCATATGAAGTTTTTAGCATTGAAGAGGATTTTTGTCCGAAAAATAAAAGTCCTTCAATAATATTTCTTTGGAGTGCTATAGCTTTTGAGAACGAAAAGATAGCAGGTCATACCCAGATATATTCTTGTTTATGAGGCTTTGATGTACAATAGTGTTGAATTGGATCTCGTGTGAGATGAAAAAAACCCAGGTCATATGAAGTTTTTAGCATTGAAGAGGATTTTTGTCCGAAAAATAAAAGTCCTTCAATAATATTTCTTTGGAGTGCTATAGCTTTTGAGAACGAAAAGATAGCAGGTCATACCTAGATATATTCTTGTTTATGAGGCTTTGATGTACAATAGTGTTGAATTGGATCTCGTGTGAGATGAAAAAAACCCAGGTCATATGAAGTTTTAGCATTGAAGAGGATTTTTATCCGAAAAATAAATGTCCTTCAATAATATTTCTTTGGAGTGCTATAGCTTTTGAGAACGAAAAGATAGCAGGTCATACCCAGATATATTCTTGTTTATGAGGCTTTGATGTACAATAGTGTTGAATTGGATCTCGTGTGAGGTGAAAAAAACCCAGGTCATATGAAGTTTTTAGCATTGAAGAGGATTTTTATCCGAAAAATAAATGTCC
>ARYC01021174.1:0-10068 GCA_000711775.1 Oxytricha trifallax
AATGAAGATTCAGGCTTAGAAACTTATGCTATTCACCCTCGCTCTATTAAGAGAGAGCACTATATAGAGTTCTTACATAAACTAAGAGATAAGTACAACGATCAAGAGATCATCCTGTTTGTTGATAACTCATCAGTTCATAAGACAAAGGAGTCTAAGAAAGCTTATGAAGAGTTAAACATAACCCCTGTGTATAACGTTCCTTACAGTCCACAATTTAATGGAATCGAATTCTACTGGAGTTAGATTAAAACTCACTACAAGAAGTTACAGCAGTATCACCTAATGCATGATCTACCAATCAATAGAGTAGAACTCATGCAGATTAGTTGCAAGAGAGTGGGTAAAGACTAGACTACGATATGTGCAAGAAAGTTTAGAATGAATGTTTATTAATAAGCGTTAGACTTAAATGAATGAATTATTTCACATATCAAACGAACTCTTAAAAGTATTCGGCTTCTCTTTCTTTTCTTCCTCTGGTGCTTAACTTGGACCCATGTTTCTTCTCTTTGAACCAGCACCAGCATCTATATTCATATCATCAGGTTCTTATACCTCTTTATAAAGTCTATTGCTAACTTAATGAATGGTTTGAGACTCTCTCTCTGTGAACTTTTTCATTCTCTTCCATTAGGAATATACCAGTTCCAGGTTTCCCTACAAAGTTATAAATCAAAGCTTACTAGAGAGTTAAGGATGCTTCTTAAGCTCCGCAAGCCAGCTCTTGCTTATGAGTATGCCTTGATTCTTATAATCTTCTTGAGAAATAGAGTAGCGTTTCTTGTGAGCTTCTTCAATTTTTTCACTTAGATAACCTTCTCTCAAAGTACCAAGTACACCAAAGAAGAAGCTCCTTTCTGGAAGTTTTATTAGAGAGCTCTTTCTTATTAGGAAGGTAAACTATCAGCTCTTCATCTTTCATAGAATCCTTATAGAGATTAGTGACAGATATCTCTGGGTAGTTTGGTATTTCTATCAACTTGATCTCTTAGTTTTTAAAGGCATTCTTCTCATCACAGAGTATAGCTTTTAAGAATGATATTTTGGTACCTTCCATCGTTGCAAGGAATAGACCAACTGCATATTGTGTTGAATATCATCAATTTATTTTACCATGTCAAGTGAGGTATCGATAGAGATCTTCCTTGCTCCTGAATCTTGAGATCATTTCTTGGACCTCCATCCTTTTCATTGTAGCACTCATTGATTCCTTCTTTGTTCCTCTTCCAATTAATGAATTTCAAATTATAACTTATAGACTTCTGAATCCTATTGTTTAAAATTTTACTATTAAATATGGGAATCTTATAGGAGGTCAACCCTGTAAAGATACATGGAGAAAGTTCGCAGAAGCTGTAACAAACTTCAGAGATGGAGCTCATTTTTATCAATTTAGTTCCATTAAATTATTACTAAAATAGTTCAAATTTAATTAGTGCTGAGACTAAATTCGTTTGAGTTGTTTTGGTACTAATTTAATAGTACCAAAACTTAATTAGTGCCTTAGTTTTAATCCAGTTAGGTTTTAATGGAAAAGTTCCAATCTGGTTCAAAACTTAATTGATACCAGTACTAACCTGTACTTTATCTGAGTTGGTACCAAAATCAAAATTATTAAGGGTAAAATTAGAAAATTTATAGTTATAAATTAAAGAGGAGTATGGTTGCTTACACCTGAAATCAAACCATGGTTTTCACATACGTTGCTCCTTTGAAGAGTGGCTCTTGTAAGTATGCTTATAGTAGCTTTATAATATAAATTTAAATTTGAATTTAAACATGGTGGCTAATTTAAAATCGTAAAGCAGTTGGTTTAGGAACTGGTTAATCATAGCTCAACTTTGGTTCAAATAAGAAACCAGAAGTTATATACATTGAGAACGAAGCAGAGCTGAGAGCTCTTGTATTTGAAGCAAGCGTATTCTTCATATAAATTTAAAACAAGAAAAAGTCAGCAGAAGTGGGAGTCTAAACATTAATAGAATTGCTGAGGAAGCCAAGGAACATCTACAGATTGAAAAGATAAAAAATTTTAAATGCTAAACTGCTAAAAGTTCTTCTCAACCGATTCCAGTTTGAAGAGACATATGAAAGAGGTTCACTCTGGTAAGGCTAAGGTGTATTTTAAGCATGATAAGGTCGATGGCAGGTACTAATGCACGACTTGTGAGAAGTCTTATACTCACTCAGCTAAAGTTAAGAAACATAGGCAGAAGCATCACATAAGTGAGTTCTTGATTTAAGATAAAGAGACTTAGAAATTAGTGCCCGCTAAAAGAAAATCCAATAATCTTGAGACTTAAAAAAAACAACAGGAGAAGCTCAAGAGGCAGAAGCGAATAGAAATAATGAATCAACCTGCTGGTAATGTCTTTTTAGCATGCCTTTAAGAGAGAGCAATGTATATTCCTGCACTAAATGCTGTAGACCCTAGCAATTGTATTGAAGACTATTTATATATAAACGTACATACTAAAGCAAAACTCATAGTAGTTGATGAATATGCCGACAAGGTATATCCTTTCAGCTATCTCCTTAAGAACGAGCAGAATTAAAATGAGTTGCTAACGAATATATCGTACTTAGAGAGGCATAGAAAAAAGATGGCAAGAACTTGCTCAAGCTAGATGGTGTTATTTTAGGGTTTGGTTTCATCGCACTAAGGCTAAAAAAGTTTGAAATGACTCTCCGAGATTATCTATATTAAAACAGATACCCAGATGACTTGAATGATATTCTATCTAATATGATAAAGGGTGTATAGGAACTTCACGAGCTTGGATATGTTCATAGAGATTTGAAGCCTGAAAATATTATGCTAAACCTTTGCCCTTTAGAAGTAGTCGTAATTGATTTTAATAGAGCCTTAAGATAAGAGATTGTAACCTTAGCAAAGGTTCTTGGTACTCCAGGTTACTTCCCAATCAGAGAAAATGGACAAATAGCTCTATTTAGTGGGATGCTTGGGCAGTAGCTGCAATAATATTAGAAAGCGATATGGAAAGTATGTCTTCCTTTGGTACAAAATATGAAAAACAATCTATAAATCTAGCCGAGAAGCACATAAAGCAAGATGATGTATGCTAAGAAATAAAGAAGATTGTAGAGAAGATAATAGTAAGAGCCCCAGCATATCCAAGACAATCCTTTGACGATATGCTAAAGCCACTAAAGAAAGCTAGATTCAAGAGATACAACAAAGACAAGCAGATAAAATTCGTTTGATTAAATTAAACTAATATTCATTAAATACGTATTAATCACTCACAAAACATGCCTTTTCTCTACTAACCCTAATAAAACCCCAACTTTATCCTACTAATCGAAGCACTTATAAATCTCACTAATGGGTTTTGGGGTTTTGAATATGACATGAAACAGGTATGAAATTATATCTTAAACTATAATAAAATACATTTGGTTCATGTAATTTCGGTTTAGTTTAGATATGGCACCCCCAATTTCTCAAATTCTATATATTTAATTAATGTAACAGATATTACAGGTGCTAACGGATTAATGGGATTTCAAATAATAGATAACCCAGGCAACAATCAAGTGCGATTCTTCTATGAAAATAATTCAAAGACGGTGTACTTTTAAAATAATAACTATTTCCTAACTGACTAATGGCACTTCTTTTCAATGTCAGCAAATGCAGCCTTTATTTATTTATTCTCTGTTAATAAATAATAAATGATTTATTAAGATTGCCTATACAAACACAAACTAATATAAAAAGTATTAAATTATTTTTTCATCTAATTAATCAAACAATTGGAGTATACATTGCAGGTTTCAGGTTGATTAAACTGTAGCATGTATTTTAAATTGTATTTTTAAAATATAAAAATTAAATAAAAAATGTAAAATAATAGCATCTCAAACTAACTCTGCCAACTCTAATAATCCCTTTTTAACTAACAATGATGGGTAAATAAGAATCACAGGTTATAGGTCATACATTTACAAAAGTTGTATTATCATTAAATTCATCATAGTTAATGTATAACTTAACAAACAATAAGAAATTAATTTATAATCTTCTAATAAAGCAAAGTTCAATTGTGGGATAATTTTTATAAAAGTGTAAAAATCTATTCTTATGCAAAATATGAGGATGAGATGAACTCGGCAGCATCCTCAAGTTAATTAATATTTCAACATTAATTTAAATGATATAATAATTGAGATTATATAATCAGTTGTACAGCTGTAGGAACACAATTTGTTTGCCCCATATGCCCAGGCTCAAATTAAAAATGTTTATCAAAATGTGAATAAGCTTAATATGGCGATAATTGTGACACATGCCACTCATTTTGTGGTCATTTTATAGAATTGCTTATTAAGGTCTATATTTTTGATAAAATCTAATTTTATGCAACTTTGAGTGATTGCACAGGTCCAACTAAAAACGATTGTGTATATTGCTCTCGTACAGTTACTCCAGCCAATGTATTTTACTCAAAAACCTTCGGCAATTGCACATGCATTCCTGGGTATTATTATGATTCAACTTCAAATAGTTGTAAGACCTGCCATGCTAATTGTCAAGAATGTTTTGGGGCTACAGCAGGCCAATAATAAACTTCAATAACTTATTTAAAAAAACAATAAAAGATATATGATTATGTTATTGATGCAGATACAATTATTTTGAATGCCTCTCATGCAAAACTGGTAAAATATTTTATGAGACTTCTAATTGCGTTGATAATTGTGATGATCCATTAGTTGTTTAAGGAACTATTTTAGGCTTTTATAAGTAAACCGAGACAGTTTTAACTAAAACATTTGAACTGTGTATTAAATGCCATCCCTATTTAAATCCTATGTATTTTAATTTATAAATACCTTTTTTTTACCATTTAATAAAAAGATTTCTTTTCAATTTATTATTGTTAAATTAAAATAAGCATCAATGAACTAAAATTAAATTGCTAGACTGTTTTTTCTTTAAAAAGATTAGATTGTGCAAAATGCACTGGTGGTTCAAACACTTAATGCCAATCATGCTAAGCTGGCTTCTTTCTTGTCGGGACAAGTACCTGCTCTGACGTATGCACAGCTGGTCAGTGGCCAAATCAATTAACGAGAAAGTGCGAAGCCTGTCACGCAGATTGCAAAACATGCACTGGACCTAGTAACAGTGAATGTCTAAGCTGTAATAATCCGATTAAATTTTAATAGAGTGGATCTTGTGTAAACAAGTGCAACAATTAATAAGAATTTGTTTTACTTCCATAACGACTAATATCAATTTCAATTTTGAATGGATACTATCCAGATTCTATTAAAGTGTGCTAAGTTTGTCATGATTACTGTGCTACCTGTAATTCAAAGCTCTCCACAGACTGCAGTGCTTGTAACCCTGGATATTATTTGGAATGGCTAGGATTCACATGTGGCTTAACGTGTAAATTAGGGTAGTATAAGGATGATAATACTAATTAATGCTCTCTTTGTCATTATACATGCGAAACTTGCAATGCAGTGGGAGCAGACAAGTGCACAAAATCTATGAAAAAAATAGATATTTTAAGATATATTTTAACAAATAGATATTAAATTAAATTGATACAGTATTATAGCTTCAAATAAAAAATAGAATTTATATTACTAAATTAAATATAAATGCATTGAGTTTATTTCAATTGAAAGTCAATATTTTGTTGAATGACATATTTTTTAATATATTAAAATATAAATGTCTGGGTTAAAAATTGCAAATATTTTGCCGTATTTAATTATTTTTTTACTAAATGTGCAAAAGGCTTTTTAAAAAGAGGCAGCTATTGTGTTGATAAATGCGCTGATAACGAATATGAAGTGAATGGAGAATGCAAATCTTGTGACTATAGATGTTCATCATGCTATGGTACTCAGAATAATTAGTGCTACACTTGTGCTGAAAATACTATAACAGGCTAGGGTTATTATTACTTTGACGATACTTGCTTAGAAAAATGCCCTGATGGATATTACTAAGACAACCTATTAAGAGCATGTAGAAAATGCAATCCCAGATGTGCTACATGTATCTCATCAACTTATTGTACTTCCTGCATTTATGGCCCATTTTAGCTTAATAATGGGGAATGCACATATTTTACATGCCTTGATACTTAATACAGAGCGATAAGACCATAACTCTCTTGTTTTGAATGTGATTCTACTTGTCTAACTTGTCAAGGAGAAAGTTCATTTGATTGTTTGAGTTGTAGACCTAAGGATCAATTTGTAGCTTAGCAATCATAACCCCAAAACCCCTTAATGAGTTTATTATGCGTTTTAATTGATGAGGGCAATGATGGAGATCAGGATCTATTTGAGATAGGAAACATTAAATTCACTCTAGTATTGAAAACATAAAAGTTTTATATGATCAATTTTTTAATACTCAACTTAAATGATCTCACATCTTCGTGTATATAGTAGTATTTTTATTAAAAAAAGATAAGTTTGAGTGAAATTTTTTCTGTTTGACATTTTGTTCACAAGTTAAATTAGGCATTCATGCACAAAAATTTTAAAAATTTTCATCATAAACAATTTTCAAATTGCATTAAATAATTTCAATTCTTTTCTCTTGAGTACTTTATTAACACAATTTAGTCTAATATAAAAGAGTTTGGCAACTTAAATTAAATTTAAATGAAAAATTAGCATATAATGAGTGATTTTAAGGTGCTTGATAGTACCAATTATAGCATTTTTTAGTTTCTAAATAAGTATAAATGGAAATCAAACTTAATATTTATATTTAAAAATTAACATTTTAGACACCTATAAAATATTAGCATCTTATAGGAAGTCAACCCTGAAGAGAAAAATGAATAAAGTTTTAGCAAAAACTGTGACAACTTTCAGAAAAATATCTCTATTTAAACCAATTAGATTCTATTAAATTAGTTCTAAATTAGTTAAAATTTAATTAGAACTGGTAATAAATCAGTTTAATTCAAATAGGGACCAAATTAATAGTATTGAAACTAAATTTTTACCTTTTTATTCCTATGAAGTTTTAATGTAAAAGTTTCAATCTGGGTTAAAACATAATTGGAACCATGTACGAATTAATTAAATATATATATTGGTATTAAACCATTTAAAAAATGGAGTCCTTAAAAATTATAAGAAGATATTTTCATAAAATTTAGCTATTTAATTAAACAAGTAAAGCAAACAATAAATGAAAATATCATTTAAATTTTCCTAGTGGAATAATTTCTATATAACATTTATATGGATGTCGTGATAATAATTGATTAAAGATCTCAACCATGAAAATGAAAAATAACTCTTGAATCTAACAACAAAAATATAACTTATCAAAAATAAACCATGATCCCCAACATTACCCTCATTAATCAAAACACATATAAATTTATTAAGGGGTTTTAGAGCTTTTTAATGTTTGTCTTGTAAGGAGCAGCCTGGTATGACAGATCCAACTGATGACAGTATTTATTTTAAAGCAATTAAAAAGTAATTTTTTAATTGGGATAAATTTCGTATTAAAGGATGCGTTGAAATTTGCGGAGATGGATTTAACTATGGAGGTTTCTAATGTGATGATGGCAATATCCTCAACGGAGATGGCTGCTCTTCTAAATGTGTTATAGAGGATGGATTTAATTGTACAACTGGTACTAAGTTGACGCCAAGTGTTTGCATGGACAACAAAAATCCTACTCCTAAAATAACCTTAATATCTTCCAAGAACTTAATATACATCCAGTTTGATGAAGAAGTATCTCTTTAGAAAACACTTGATACAACTACTCTTTCAGTGACTGTTTAAGGTCCAGCATCAAGTTATAAATTTGACTGGAGACTGTTGGATGAATATAAAACTGCTGAGCCAGTTTAAATGATTGTACTATAACTAGAGTTTTATAGTTCATTAAAAGGAAGTGAAAAAGAATAAGTTTGGATTGAGTTTATGAGTTCAGATATTTATAAAGATGGAACAGGAAATGGAATTGTAAGAGCCCCTTTGAAAGGCTTTTTATCAAAGTATGAATATATTGATCCAGAAACTAAGGCAAAGCTAGATGCTGCTGGTGATACTTCTATGCTGGCTACTTTTGGTGCTGTGGCTATAAATCTAGTCATTTCTTAACTTTTTGGAGGCTCAATTGCAGCTATGTGGACTATGGTTAACACAATTCAACTAATTAGTTTACTACCTTTAAGTGCAGTTAAATATCCTCAAATAACAGTACTTGTCTTTGAAAAAATGCTTGCCTCTCATGGTGAATCCACTATTATACCTAATGTGTTTTACACCTTTCTTATTAATAGATCAGGATCTTCAGTTGTTATTGAACCTGCTCTAAACGACAGATTTTCGGATTATGGCTGGGAAATTAGTAACTTTCTTTACTTATCCGGCAGAAAAATTTTACTTTGGACGCTTATTATTCTTGCCTATCCAGTAGTGTATTACATGAAGAAGAATTATGCTGACAAACATAAACTCTGCAGACTTTGGATCAAAGCTGAACAGAAATTCCGATATACTTTGCTCTTGAGAGGTGTAATAATGTCCTATGTGTCTATGTACCTAGCTTTTGTCCTAGGAATATTCAAAATGAATTTGACAACCATGGAAAATACTATTTCAGCCTTTTTTGCGATAGCTTTTGGCATTCTCTTGACTTATCTACCTATCTTGATTCTAAATATACTATAACGAAATTATGAAAAAGTCTAAACTGAGAAATTTATGCTAAGTTATTCAACTATAGTTAAGGAAGTTGACCTTTCTCATCCTATTAGGTATATGTATTATCCAGTGTTTCTAATGAGAAGAGCACTTTTTGCTATTATGTTGGTTCTTTTTGCTAATTAGCCAATTTATCAAATTATCTGTATGAGTGTTCAAAAACATGAAATTAAATAGTTATTAATAACAAGTAATATCACTTATACTAAACATTTTCAATAAAATCTTGATTTTATAATGTTTTGATTACAGCTCTTGTAATGATTATATATGTGGTTGTGATTAAACCCTAAAAAGAGAAAATTATGATAATTTTGACATCCCTTGGTGAAATCGTTTTGCTTTTCCTGCATATGTTTTCTTACGTTTTTATCGTGAAAATCTGCCTGAGGAGAAAGCCAATCAATATGGCTATCTGATTTTGGTAGTAGTGGGTTTATACATTCTAGCAAACTGGGTAGTCATTATAACCATTACAGTTAAGCAAATGAAGCAAAAATGGAGAGATTTCAAGCAAGGTAGGGTTGATAGAGTGGAAAAAATGAAGGAGGAATAGAAGTATTAAAAGTGGAAGAAGAAAAGACATCTCAAGAGACAAATAGAGCATGAAGCTGAAAAGACAGCATATGATTCAAGCTTTAGATAATGAAATATACATATATTAGTATCAATACTGATTAGATTTGGAAAAATTTTGAATTATTATTTATAATAATTGTTCATTACCTTATAAATCAAATATTTTTATTGAATTAAATTTTTCAATCTTACCTAATGAAAGTTTTTCAAAAATTAATACTAATCAATTAAATCTAATTATAAAAAAATCAATAAAACTTTTTTCATTTGATTCACATAAATCCTTTCATGTCTTATTTATTAACAATTTGTTTTCATTTATTCGTATTTTATATTTTTAATAAATGAAAGATCCCAGTTGTTAAACGTACCAAATCAGCACTCCCCAAACATGAACATAAATAGCTTACCTCACTACGATGCCCTACATTAAAATAATTTCTAGACTACTCTCGATAATCCTTACTCCCCAGCTATGCTAATAAATATCTATTTTTTATTTTAATGGGACCAAAAGGGGAATTTGGATTCGATATACTTAGCATCAACAAATATAACAGTGATAAGTAAGTTAAATTTAGTTTTAGAAACATGAAGAAAAAGGGTTGAAATATTTGTGTAGTTGTTTTATGCAAAACACTCAATAAACATTTTCTTTTAGGGCGAAGTAGAATAACAATGGCAATTATTTGGGTGTAGGAGACAACAAATTCTAAAGTTCTTATAGCCCAAATAACAGTGCCAGATCATAA